>JAFIRS010003998.1:0-104843 GCA_018342105.1 Gonioctena quinquepunctata | reverse complement strand
AAATTATATATATATATTTTGAATGAATAAATAAATGAAATGGAATGAAACAGACTAGTTTTGAGTGTTGATTGTTGATTGGACAGAAACGACCATATATCAAAAAAATTCATAGACATCTTGGAGCTGCCATTTGGAATTCCGAAATATGACGAAAATTCTCCATCTAAACCCCAAACCCATAAATACCAATATTATAGAATTGGACCATGAATAACAAAACTCTTTCAGCATCTTGGAGCCGCAACCTTCAATTTATGAATTTTGATAAAATATTCGTAATCTCCGACCGAAATACCCCACATACCAAATTTAAAGAGAATCTGACCATAATTACAAAACTCAACCGCCACCCCGGAGCCGCTATTTCGAAATCTTGCATTTTGGTGAAACATTCATGATCTCCGACCCAAAACCCCTAAATACCAATTTTTCATAAAATCGGACGATGAATCCAAAACCAATCAATTGTTATATTCGATCCTCTAGTGTGATAGAATTCCACTTTCCGTCGAATGAGTGAGATGGAATTAAAACCCGAATGGAGGGGTTTGACGCAGACATAACTAATGTCTATGGTTTTATAAGCACGGAATCACGTAGCGAATAAGAGTCCAAAGCTATAAATAGGGCGGAGTTGGGGATTTATTCCTTAGGCGAACTCGATCTGCATCTAGCGATAAACTTTTCCCTGTTTTGGAAGGCCGAAGACTCTTAAGGTTATTTCTGTTTTTTTTATTGAAATATTCAGTTCAGTATATCTATCGATATTTCCAGGCGAGGTTTTTAAGTGTTGCATTTCTTTTAACCACGCATACGGTACATATACCAAACTTCCATATTAGATTAAATTATGAACTCAATAAAACGTATACTATGTGATATTGAGTAGTCCCTTGGCACTTCCAGTATGTTTCTAAATTTCACAGGATATTCTACTCATTGAATAAATTACATTTTATAGGAACCCATATCCAAAAGGTTTATAAGACAAAAAAATATAATTGTCAATTATAATTTTCAATATCACATCATATCTGAAACATTCGCATAGCTCGCAGAAATATGCTAATTTCGATAAATAAACTCAATAACAACTCGTTCATGGACACGGATCGTCTAAATTTTCCTTTCCCCAAATTTTATGCTAATGTTAAATCCCTAAAATTTTATATTTTCGTATTTATCAATCAATTTCACACATATAATCTTCAGGTTTACTTTATTCATTTGCATTTTTTTCATGATAATTGACATGTTTGATTATGTTGAAAACAATACAATTATTATAATATTTTACGATTATATGGTGAAATTCATTGATGAACTAAATATTTTGTGTTCTGTCCATTAGCGTAAACATTTCGGAGGAAAAAAGGTAAGACAAACACCCTCCGGTGCCATGGGAGGGGATTTTGCCTATAGCAATCAATATAACATTCTCTTGAGTCACGGTTATCATCAAGAAATATCGAAAAATACGATAACATAAAATGAACATTTATATTTTTCTCACTTCAAATACCTTCATCGTTGTATCCGGACATGGGTTTCTATTGAAATATCATTCAAACGGGGAGTAGAATCTCCTTAGAAAATTGTACAAAAAAATTCGAACCCCCGATATTAGATTTCTTATTGGGACTTTTTATTCAACAAATGGAATGGCAAGTTAAAATTCTGAGCCATGCTGGCTTTCTGCTTTCATGAATACGTTACTGCCAAACAAACAATTTGGAAGGCAAAATTTTTATTTTTCTCACTTCAAATCCTTGTTCGTTAGATCCGGGCATGGGTTCTATTGGGAATATCATTTGAACAGTGAGTAGAATATTCTGTAGAAAATTGTACAAACGATTTGGAACCACTGTATATTAGATTTCTTATTGGGACTTTATTATTCAACTGTACTCGTGGCTGAGTTTTGAAATTTGACCATACAGTTTCTGTTTATGAATACGTTACATGCCCAAAATAAGACATATTTGAGGCACACAGCAAAATATTACCATTTTAAAATGATGAGTCAGCAACAAACTCGTTCTTGAACATCAATTATACCTGAATTGTTTCAAAATTTTATTTTCAAAGTTTTACCAGATTTGATGGTATGATAAATAACAAATTAATCTAAACTAGAAAACAAAAAATCATTCACAAAAAAATTAACATATCTTTGATGGCTATGATAGTAATGAAACATCCATATAACAAATAAAATTGAATCTGAAAAAAACAAACATCATTCACAAAAATTTAATGAACATTAAAAAAAATCAAATCAACATTAACTTCTTTTGAAGGGTCTCCAAAAATGCAGCCTTACCTAGAACTGGGTTCACTGAATTTTTTGGGCATTTGTTTTCTGAAAAAAGTGGAATATATTGTCTGAAGGGTTGAACTTTTGAATAGAATATATATATATATATATATATATATATAGGAATAAAAAGTCATTAGGAATCCGTGAAGCATATAAACGAGACCGTTTAGCCCGGAATTTTAGTCCCGAAATCGGGTCAACAAAGTATCACCCTGATCTCTTAATGGGGATCAGAATTGAATGGACCATTCCCAAGTTTTTAGATCGGGACACACAATATACCATTTCCATAACCAACATACGCGACTTAGTTCTTTGGTTCGAACTGTAGGGGGCGCTTTTGTATATAGAGATATACACTGCAGAATTATATACTTCTTTGTAGAGCCCACAAACTTTTGTAGGTTGTGTAGCCCTAGATTTGGCAACATCGCAATGGCTGCCCCATGAATTTAATATATATGAATTGCTGGATCCGTGATCTGTCCTAGCGCAAAGGGTAGTTCATAATTCAATATAAAAAATATTTATCGTTCATTTTTCAGATTAGGGAATTTGAGTTTGAAATATATTTGATATTTGGAATGTTTGAAGATATATTTACCAATTCTTTTCTTAGGGAATTTTGTGCGATCAATCCATCTACATAAAGGATGGTTGGAAAAAAGTACAACATAAACAATATTCTTAAAAGCCTTATTCTTCAGTTTTCTTCGTAGATCTAATTTTGTGCATCAAAACGATAAAAAATACATTTACTGATGTAAAACCATATAGGGAGACGGTCTACCAAGAATATAAAGCAAATATAACTTCCAACTGAGGGCGATATAATGATTTCAACCATCGTGAAGATTGGATATAAAATCTCAACAATTTTTCGGGGGCAAAGAAACTTTTTATTGTCTTTCTTTGAATGCAATTTTGCGGTCTTTTTAAAGTAAAATTTATAGAACTTTTCTTGTTTTTTTTTGTTATAAAATCACTTACATTATTGATAAAAATGGGGGAAGGAAAGAACAGTTCACATATACGAAATAGGTTGAACCACCTGAAATCATCACATTAAATTCAAGCCCAGATGAGTCTGTTGAGAAAAGAGATTTTGCATTGTACACAGGGAATACTCTCATCCAGTTCTAAATTGCGGAAAAATACATACAATAAAGTTCCGGTTCATTAATTCATTTTTTCAATCTTAGAAAGCTCCAACATCGACAATATTGAATAATAACTCGACAATATGCATCTTTTGTTGGTAATTCAAAGATCTGGTTGAATGTCCAGTGGTACCATATGGGTACCGTTGAAAGAATTATTTGTTCTCTACAAAATCTGATTTTGTAATGCTTGATTGAGATTATCCCCTGTTTTATTTGGATAAAAAAAAAGTATTAATATCGGGAGGGTGCTTAGAGATCGATTTGTGAATAAATGACGAAGAATTAAAATACAAGTAATATATATTTCTGTCCAAATGAATAAAAAATATGCAGAAATATATGATCTCGGAAAAGCTAGTTTCAGGAACAACTAGAGAAAAACAAAATTGAGCTTCTCAGGAAAGTAGGCAATTGTTTTTTTTGGGCATTTTTCGACCATAGGTAATATCTTTTGATATGAGGAACGAATCAGAACCACAAAAACTAACTATTCGCTGATGAGTACTCAATATTTTTGGGGTATTCCAATCCATGAAACCATCAATTTTCTTGGCATAAATCAATATTTTCACAACTATTATTTACATGGAAAACTGTCTAGAACAATCAACGGCAAATTTTATGTGAGCAGCAGTTCGTAGAGTGATATTTTTTCTTCTTTCGGGAAGTTTTTTTTATTTTTTGAGTATTACTATTAATGAAATATTGAACAGAAATTTATTATCCACTTTTTTCCTATCTTACTTCCAAATTAATATTTATAACTCCGAAATTTCAGAATGAAATATCAATTTCATGAATATATGAGATATTGAATTTGTTTTTCCTTTTCTTCCCGCTAAGGAAACGATCGACTATACGAAAAACCTGAACAAAAAATTGGATGAGAGATTGGTCATTTTATTTTTGCTCTATATTTGACCTTGAATGGAAGTAACATTATGTTCTCATGAAGTTCTGCTTGGTGCTATTTCATGAATTATTTATAAAAATAATGTATATTATGCCGAATAGGATTCAATCATTCAGAAATACTTCCCAAAAACTCGGACCTGAAACAGTAATAGGTAGGTATGTTTCTTTGTAGAGGAGAAAAACACAAGGAGTTGAATATTCCAGTTTCTGATGAAGGTAAAGATTTTTTTTTTAATCTTAAATCTTTCAGAGAATTTTTCATCTATTGATATTTTATTGCAAAATTTTGGAGATAAATATTGGTTCGGGAGTAAAACTTGAAATTATCGAAAAAACACTTTTGGTTCAATATTTTTTCCTCGGAATCATTTGCCGAATGATAATGGAAAACTTAATTGAAATAAATAATTATATATCACTCTATTGCCTGTTGTTTAAAGAAACTCCTTCATTGACTTTTAGAATTTGACTCTATTGTTAGATCATTTAATATTTTTTCTTACTTGCACTCCCCTGAATGGGTTCATTCTTGGATTATATAAAAAACAATCAGCACAGATAATTTTCGAACAAAAATCTCATATGAAATGAGTTTTCGAGTTAAATGAAATTATTTTTTTATCATATACTTCTTCAAGAATAATGTTTGATGCGTTATTAGATACTGATGGAAATGGTAATTTTTGGTGGTGGCACATTCTTCTTTCAAATTTAAATTGTGTTAATATTGTTTTTCTCAATATTGTACACACAGTGGAATGACTTATTAATAGTTATGATTTTTGAACCCGTAAAATGAGGGAGTCACCTGAATAAAAAACACATTCATTATAAAAACACATTTATTGAATTTAACATTATAAAAACAATTCAGAATGAAATAAAATATTGATTTGTTCGAAAATATGAACAGGATGTTAAAAAAATCAAATGTTGAATCATCTACGACTGAAATACTAACTTAAGTCACTATCTTCCATCGTTCAAGATAACCTCTTGTGAGGTATTCATGTTGAAAAGGGAAATATTCTCAATTGAATATTCAATAGAAAGATTTTTCTGTGAATAAAAAAATCCACGATAAAAATTAAGTTATTTTTGTGAATGACTAATAGAAAACAACTACTCCCCCGGCTAAAGCCACACTGGACATTGAACTACCTCTGATAGATATTCTGAAAAGACCCTAACTGAAAAGAAAAAATCTGCAATTGAAAATTTGCTTTTTCATTGGGATGATTATTTGATTTTCTATTCCAGTCTTGATTCATGGATGTTCATAAAGTCAAATGTTGAATCATCTGCGACTGAAAGATGAACTTAAGTCACTATCTTCCATCGTTCAAGATAACCTCTGATGAGGTATTCATGTTGAAAAGGGAAATATTCTCAAATAAATATTAAATGGAAATATTTTTCTGTGAATAGAAAAATCCACGATAAAAATTAAGTTATTTTTTGTGAATGTCCAACAGAAAACAACTACTTCCCCAACTAAAACCACGCTGGTCATTAAAGTACATCTGATAGATATTCTGAAAAGAGTCTCAAAAAAAATATCTGAAATTTAAAATTTGCATTTTTATTCAGATAGTTATTTTATTTTCTATTCCAGTCTTAATTAAGAACTCATATAGATGAATGAGGCAAAGAAGAATGTTTTCCAAAGAGAGTACTCACCAGAAATCATTTGTAGCATTGATGCAAGAGAGGCATCGCATTCACGGCTTCAATACATTTTTGTTGACGAAAATCTATTTCACGCTTCTACGATCATCAGGAAGACCGGAAGAAATGGGAAACACATTTTCAGAAGCAATCTCACTTTGCAAAGATGGAAAGTTAGAAACATTTATTTCGGAGAGACAATTTGAAATCAGTGTTTTTTTACATTTAAACCTGTCATGGGGTATGATAGATTGATTTGTTTGAAAATATGAACAGGATGTTCATAAAATTAGATGTGGAATCGTCTGCGACTGAAAGATAAACTTTAGTCGCTATCTTCCATCGTTCAAGATAATCTCTTGTGGGGTACTCATGTTGAAAAGGGGAACACTCTCAAATGAATATCAAATGGAAATATTTTTCTGTGAATAGAAAAATCCACGATAGAAATGAAGTTATTTTTTGTGAATGTCTAACAGAAAACAACTACTTCTACGGCTGAAATCACGCTGGTCATTGAACTACATCTGATAGAAATTCTAAAAAGACTCTCAAAAGAAAAAATCTGAAATTAAAAATTTGCATTTATTCAGATAGTTATTTTATTTTCTATTTCAGGCTTGATTAAGAACTCATATAGATGAAAGAGGCAAAAAATAATGTTTTCCGAAAGAGAGTACTCACCAGAAATCATTTGTAGCATTGATGCAAAAGAGGCATCGCATTGACTAGGTCTCCAATACATTTTTGGCGACGAAAATCTACTTCACGCTTCCACGATCATCAGGATGACCGGAAGAAATGGGAAACACATTTTTTAGAAGCAATCTCACATTTAAACCTGTCATGGGGTATGATAAATTGATTTGCTTGAAAATATGAACAGGATGTTCATAAAATCAGATATGGAATCATCTCCGACTGAAAGATAAACTTTAGTCACTATCTTCAATCGTTTTGTATTGCAAGAGCTGATGATATATTTTTTCGAATTATCTGAGCAATAAGCAGACTCATGTAAAGAAGTGAAGGATAGGTATATAGGAGTGTACCCTTGTTGAACATGCAAGGAAAAATGCTCTGTTTGCCTAGTCTGATCAATATTCAATTAATTCACGTTTTATCGAGGGTAATATCATATGTGCTAGGGGTTTTATCGCATTTTTTTTTTTCGAGAAAGCATTTTGCCTGGAAATTTTACTGACTGCGATTTGCGGTCTTATTATCTGGCCGCAAATTGCACGAGTTAAATTTCCTAGAGGCAAAATGCTTGAGGGAAAATTTCAAAGATTTTATGATAAAATCCTCTAGCACGAATGATATTTGATGAGAATATTTCCCAAATAACATTTGAAACTGGATAATATTATCAGAATTCATGTTATATTTGAATTTCCAACGGGGAAAATTACAACAATTCTTCTCGTTCCAAAATTGAAGGAATCGTGTGTCCGTTTCTAAATGCTTGACCTTCGACTAATGTGGCTATTCCATAGGTATCTTTGGTCAATCTATCTTCCCAACAAATAATTTGAGAATATCGAAATTCATTCAGCTATTTTTAGTTTCGTAAATAAAAATATATTTTCTCGAAGAACTGCTGTGCTATTCGTTCATTTTTATCGCATACTTGGGAGTGTTTATCCACCCATACACTGAACACTGAAATATGTATGTCTTCATTTGTAACGAATACTCAAATTCCAATTTTTATGATCCTAACTTGAAAAGTAACCAAACCCCCATAGGAATTTCCAACCCCTTATATCACCCCTATAGGGGTTGAAATTCGGAAAACACTGAAACACTTATGTATGTATTCGTAACAAAGACCTATAATTCCAATTTTCATGAACTCCACTTGAAAAAAAATCCGGAAATTTTTTTTTATTTAAAAAGATAAGCCCAAATACCAATTTCCTTGACTCTCACTTCAGAACTTTCACGCTGAGGTTTATATGAAAAACTCCATAATTCTCACATATCTAGTTTCTCCAGATACGAGAGTTTTTCTGATTCAGAATTATATTCTTCTGGAGCTGAAAAAGTCGATATCTCACTCGATGTTCCATGGTGTGAGACTACTGATCGACTTTTTGATATTTCTTAGTTTCTCTGCAGATATTTCCATATAACCGGGACCATTTTAATTTTCGGTATTACTCGTCTCGCAGCTACTCAGGTCGGAAAATTCAACTTCATCACCTGAACCTGACGAAAAATCCACATTTTTGGAGCTAACAGGTTTTCTCATACGATAATCAACTTGATAATACAGAAAAAAATATATTCATTTACTTCAAAGCGAGTCGCTTATTATTGAACATAAACATTATACTGAATATGAATTATGTGCTCACATTTTTGCCTTTTCCCAAGTTATAATTTTGAAGGGTCATCGCCACAATCCGTTTTCCTCTGTTAGTCACCGCACGCTCACTGATTTGAAATCCCTAATAAATATTTTGAACTGAAAAACGTGCGAGGCAGTAGAGGCAACGCCGCCGGGACACACAGAGGCCATTTTAATATAGGCAATATACGTTTGGGATTCATAGCGTAGTGAAAGAATAATTGGCTCTACAACGTTTCAAAGGAGTATACAAATTTTTGAATATTGAGAATTGTTACCCCTCTAAGTGTGCTCCGACGTAAAATGATGGAATTATGTCATTGCACTGGAATATACTCTTCGCCCATTCTTAAAAGTGCGGGTTCAAGAGCGACCCGTTCATATGGTGGGCTTCACAAGCTACCGTGTACAACTATATATATATATATATATATATATATATATATATATATATATATATATATATACATATATATATATGTATGTAAATCGTAAAGTTTGGGGACATTTTCAACTGCCCATTTTTTTGTATACATAGGTGTACATTTGTGTTACAAGTTATAAATTTTAAATTTTTTTTTAATTTTGCAATATATTGTAAATTTTGGGGACTTCAATTACCAACAAGGTAAATCGAGTGTTTGTTGCCCATTTTCTTGTATACATAGGTATACATTTGTGTTGCAAGTTATAAAAAACTCGAAATTTCGATAAATGTTTGTTTTTCCCGAATTTTGCAATATATTGTGAATTTTGGGGACATCAATTACCATCAAACGAAAACAAGTTTGCTGCCCATTTTTTGTATAAATGAGTATACATTTGTGTAAAAATTATAAAAAACGCGAAATGTCGACAAATGTTTGGTTCTCTCGAATTTTGCAATATATTGTAAAATAGCTGCCCCGACAGACGTTGTCCTGTTCGAATTTCTATATTCCCTAATTTTTTTGCCTGAAAACTTTTGGCGCGTAAAAATTGTTTTTTTTTTGTTTTCTTTGTGTTGTTCCATATATGTTATGCCTATGACTCGGCCTGCTTCCCGTTTTCCCGTTATTCCTCTATTCCGTTTTTTCGTTATCCCGTTATTCTGTTTTCCGGCTACCCTGTTTTCCCGTTATCCTGTTATCCCATTATCCAGCTATCTTGTTTTCCCGTTTTACACTTATTCCGTTTTCCCGTTATTCTGCTAGCTCGATATCCTGTTCCCCCATTACCCCGTTATTCCCAGTATCCCGTTTTCTTGTTATCCCATTATCCCGTTATTGATCGCGCGAAAAGACTTCAAATATTTGTGAATACCAATTTTCATAGCGATCGGTTGAACGGTATAGAAGTTGATGCGCTGCAGCGCCGTCTAGGGGCGAGTTAAAGTGGATAGCATGAAAACCTTCTCTATGGAAAAACAAAGAAATATTCAACCGAATATGTCGTTCATATCGTCAGTTATGAGAGTTATGAGGCAGTGATTCTATCTTATTGAATAAAAGGTTCCTCTGCTTTCTGATAATTACATTCAACTTCTGTTGAAAGTCGCATAAAGATCTTAGTGTTGAATGTTTTCCTCATGGTCAATTTATAATTACTGTACATGGATCTTTCACATGTTACTTGTAAACATAATCTATTTGTGCTGGCCCCAGGAGAAAAAAACACTCAACGTGGTGTATCAAGAGATCTTTTATTCTTAATTTCTTCCAAAGTTCTCTAGCCGTGCGAAACCGGGGCGGGTAAACTAGTAAAATATTCAAATAGTTATAGTAACGATCTGGTATTGTGTCAATACTAACTCAAAATAGTGTCATAGTACCAATATTTTTTTCAAAATAAAATGTATCTGAGCAATATCATCCCTTTTCAATAATTTTAATATCCTGAACCGTTCTCGAAATAATGCCATTTTTCACATCTTATGCGATATTTGCATAATAGACTTCCAACTGTTTATTGCGGTATATCCAACAAAAATAATGAACAGAATCATTGAAACAGTGGGCTGCATAACACGCCGGAGGTAAAATGACAGCTCAAGACAAACATCCAAACACAAAAAACTGTGGTTCTCCTCTAAACTATAGAATATATTCAAATTCCATGCATGAAAAAAAGTCTCGAGAAGAGCATTTGTAAGTGAGAACTTTAGTAACTTGTTGAATTTCAAATCAAGAAACAGTCTGATTACTGCTTTATGTTTATTAATTCCGTTGGACCGGGCCCCTCTATAAACAAAAAGACGTTGGAATCATTGAGTAATTTGTATGATTTGATAGAAGTGTAGGAAGTTTATGTAAAAAGTTGTAGCAAATGCTTGTCTGAAGTATGGGTCCAAAGAAAGAGAAATGATTTGAGAAGGAAAAAATTATTATTCTTTGTTATTATTTTGTATTAAAAATACTTATTTGTATAAATAATAATTTTATTCAAATCATACAAACAGCTTTGAAATAACTGAAAAATTATGGAACTCCAATAACTCAACTGAAAACTTGTTTCTTAGTGAAACTCCTCTGAATGAGTATTTTATATTCCTCCATGTTTTTTGAATTGATTGTGAATCCAGGTTTTTATTCGCGGAGAAGATCGTTGATTCAAGTGCGGACATTTGGATTTAACTTCCTGTATCTCTTTTAAAGATGGTAATTTTCCACTTTCTATATTTTTTGCAAATTCATTCAATGCCGTTGCAGTTTCATCAGTTGTCCATCTCCGCCGCTTAACAGATCCATATGGAGATACTAGAAAAAAATATACATGTTACATGAAAAATCAATCTGGATTGTAACTTACTTGATCTTTTTTTTCTTGTTGTATTTACCGGTTCTTCATCTTCACTACTTCCATCGCTGCTATTTTCTTTGTCTTCTTCATTCCTTCCTTGAGCAACTTCGAGTAACCTTGACACTCTTAAAATGTCTCGTGAAGCAACGGGTTGCCTATATATATATTCTTATGAATTTTTGCATCATGTCCCATGAAATTTGCCAGATCTTTCACTTCATCTTCTTCTAAATTCAATTTTATACAGGTGGTTCCGTTGCGTTTGCGTAATTTTTGTCCTCTCAACCTTTCTGGATGCTCTGCACTACAGAGAAATAAATTTTTGCGTATTATATGACAGGCTCCCAAATATTTTGCATTTTTTACGCCAGGTACGGCATACATATTGATTCTTCCCATCGATGTTTGCTTGGCTCCGATATTTGAGGAGAAGTTCTATACATAAAAAAGGGAGTTTTTCCTTCAATTTATTGTATGCTATTCCTAAATTTGTTTGTAAATACATATAAGTAGAGCTTTCTTATGTCACTTGTCAAAGGTAAATCTGTTAAGCCACGTAATTACAGAGAAACTTTCTTCCCTGCAAAACAGCGTAATATTCTCAAAACAATATCGTGATGGCCAGAAAAGGTTCAATAGGGTTCACCATGTTTGACTGAAAGAGCTGATAAGCATACGCTCGTTAAATCATACGTTGTTATTGGAAGACAATTTAAATGCACTTAAAAATAATTATCAAGAAGTAACCCTTGTATACCGGATGCATAAATAATTCCTCTAGGAGAGTATTGATTGCTACTTGTTACATTCACAGCGAGATAAGGAAATCAGTTTCAATATCAACCCAAAACAACGTCGTAAATTTGACACACGTCCAACGTCGATAAACACAGGGCACCTAAAGAACATATATCATTACCCGAAAAAGACATTAAAAACTCGATAACGCGAGCATCACCAACCCGCATCATTAATGGAAGTAAACAAACTCATAATTCACAAGTCGACCCGTCTAGACCTCATAAAGTTGGTCATTATTTCAGCGAAAACTCAGACAGCCCATCATAAATACATGTCATTCAGTAAAATTTTACCCATAGTATTATAGATAAGAACCGCGACTTATTCATGAATATATCAGACAAACAAGGCCCTTATCAGTTTTATGAGCCACCTCTTTATCGGCTTTTACCAACCAATTAACGGAAAGAAAAAAACAATGGGAGTACCTAAATCCCGCCCTCAGCTACTATGTCGAAGATCGTATACAAGACGCAGGAAGCCGAAAGAAAAGTCAGTTCCAAACGTTATTCCGTTCAGTAATCACTTATATTAGACGAAAATATTTCGGAGAACATGTCATTCTCAAAATTGAGGTATAAGAGTCAGTCGAATTACAGTATCTTACAATAATACGGAGAGTTTCCCAATCAGTGTAGTGAACTTCAGAAAACATAGAAACTCAGCCAAGTCAAATCAAGTATTGAAGCTCCTAGTAAAAACACGAGTGAACAGTATAGTTTTCCACAAATTATCTATTTTTGTCAACGCTTCCAGAACAGAGATAATACAACGGGAGTCCGCAATTCCATAGTTCACGATCTCTCAGAAAAGCCATAGCCGTATTAGGCGATTACTACTATATCGGGCGAATAAAGTAAAATAACCGATTGACGCGGGAGAAAACGGAATAATAATAAATTCCAATCTAATTGCCGTTTGAAACGACCCCAGTGAATAAGTGTTAAACAGGGTGAGTCTAATGTTTGTTTTTCTCTATTTATGTTTATGGCAAAACCCAACTTATTGAAATGTGTATATGTCTGTAAAGTATCTCCATAGTTTTCAAGATTACAAAGATCTCAAAAGAGAATTATTTCTAGCCGTTTGTGGCAATTGAATTTCAAGATTGTTCTTTTAGTAAAATTATTTCTATTGTATAGCCAACTGCAAAATCATCTGCCAATAAGCTACATTCGTTTTCGTTGTATAAGTGTTGCAGAAAATAATTGTGAAACATTTTTATTGAATATATATGAACACTCTTAACATTTTATGAGTGCATTTATTTTCCTGTATGAATAACTTTTCGAATCTTTCTAAAACGGTAGTACTTCCTGAATAAACAACCCATGTTCCAGTATTTGGGAGAAATGAAATTAGTTCTGAGCCGCTCCAGAAAACATAGTTTCAGTTCGACCATCTTCAGATAGTCGATGCTCTCAATACTGTTTTTCCAATCTAACGAATAATGTCTGGTATTACAGGTGTGGTGTGGTAATTCACAACACCCCGTAACCCAGCTTTTAACATGGGTGGTCAGGTGTGTGGTTTTCACAACACCCTGTATAGGCCAGCTTATAACATTGATGTCAGGTGTGCGAGTATTAATTAAGGAAGTACATTAACGCATATATGATATTTTCCATAGAAAAAAAAGTGTCAAACAAAAATTTAATTTGAAATTTTTTTTTAATAAATATTTTATTTTTTATTTTTACAAATAAGTGTCAGTGGAAAAAAGACTAATTTGAACAGAAGTAAATGAGTAGAAAAATTGTGAAAATAGTTTAGTATAATATCGTTGTTATTTTGCAAACACGATATTGGGAAAATAAATATATATAGCGTTTATACCGATCAAAAACTCAGGAAGTATTCGAAAAGGCAATTGAAATTTTTTCTTTCAATCAATGGAGATTTTTATCAAAATAATTAAATCATGGAAACTCAGACAACAGTGCCGTGGACTGATAGGGTTAGATATGAACCGCAATAATCTTTGGATAATATTCCTTTTTATAATGGTACAAAAAATAAAATTTTATTCGTGAAATTGAGAATTTGGCAGCTGTAGCAAGATGGACAGACAGTCAAATAAGTTCCATAGTTAGATTAAAATTGAAAGGAATAGCTAGATTATTCATTGAAGCAGAAGATAGATTACAAAATACCGACAACTGGCAATTAATTAAAAAGGAATTATTGAAGCAGTTTAACAAATTGAAATCACCTGGAGAAGAACAAAAATAATTTTTGAATTGTTATCAGAAAACGAATGAATCAGTTAGGAATTTTTTCATAAGATTAAAAATATGTGCAGCAAAGATAAGGCACCTCACAGGAAATAATAGAATTGACAATGTATTAGAGCAAAAATACGAGCAAGATTTATTGGTACAATTTGCAATTGGATTGTTAGATCCTGTTAGAAAAAATGTTTTATCGGAAAGTCCTGTCAGTTTAGAAGAAGCCATCAAATTAGCAGAAAAAGAAGAATTAATTGAGCAAATTACGAGTACACCGAATAGAAATTTTAGAACTTTCAATGCGAATATAATATTGTGCACACATTGTAATCGGAAAGGTCACACAGCAGGAGATTGTTATATGAAAAATTGCGTATGCCTAACATGTCAAGAAGTCGGACATATGTCATATCGTTGCCCAAATAGGAATAGTTTTCAAAATAAGAGATTGAATGATTCAGGAAAATGGTTATCCAACTACGCAGGAAAAACGATTAAAAAAATATGGAAAAATGAATAAATATAGAAAAAATTTTCTAAAATTGAAAGAAAAAATTTCATCCAGGGGACAGGAATGAACGAGGAAAAGGAAATGGTTATCGAAATTTAGGAGAATAAATTATAGAAAGCAAACAGGAAATAGTTATGGAAATGACAGAAAATGGAAAAAGTATGGAAAAAGGTCAAAATATAACAGGAATTTAAATGGAATGGCAGCTTTCAACAAGCTTCAGATGAAGGCTGCAGAAACGACTATTTAAATAGTGAGAGGCAAGAGGAAAATAAACTAATCGACGATGAACAGAACAAAATAATTAATTTGGAAGTAGCAGGAATTTTGAGGCATATATCCATAGATCGGAGATCCCAAGTATCAGTGGTTCATATTAATATTGTTAGAGGTATGAAATTAAATTATGATTTGCCGTATCACCTCAGAAATGGACAAGGAAATTTCATTCATTATATTGGCTCAGTTTTATTACCAATAAAAGTTAAGGAAGGAAAAATTCTGGAACATCAATTCTTAATAGTTGAAAATGATCACCGTAGTACTGAAATAACACTGGGATTAGATTGTTTACGAAAATATAACGTGCAAATTGATTGGATAGAAAATCAAATGTATTTATCAGGGGAAATTATCGAGTTGAAGAAGAAAATCCAACACATATGCCAAACGAATCGGGATGACGAACAGAGGAAGTTGCAAAATAGATTTGAAGAAGTAGAAAAACGATTGAGAGATGTCACGATCAGGATGAACGATTGGATGAATTCTGGAGAAAAATTAGGATTGAAGAAGGAAAGCGCGCCCAAAGCAATCCGCGAAGTATTTATCAACAGATTTTCATGCCATGAAACGAGACGTACAACTTCAAATCAAATAGAGATATCAGGTACCGGTGATTTAATTGTGACACCAGGTTTCGAAAAAACAGTTTTTGAAGAATATGGAAAATCGTCTGGAAAAAGCGAAAAGAGAAACAAGCAACAAGGAGTTAAGGATTTAATGGTGACTTTATCTCCAGGAAAAGAGAGAAGAGATGAATGTAGAAAAGGGCCACATATGGAAAATGGAAACACCGACGCACCCTGTACATTAGGACCGATAGTCACACGTGACAGTCGACAAGTGGGAATTCATACGTATAGGTACGAGCATTTCCTGCCTAAAAAAACGGAGAGATGTAACGGAACATTGCCCATACAGCACTACAGCGAGAATGAAGAAAATTATAGTCAGAAAATGGAAAAAGTTGGTATGAAAGCTTTTGAAAGTGAAAATATTCCCGAAAGTAGCCAGACATATTCAGGAAGAACGGAAACAGTTAATGTATCAAGGAATCGAACGAGGATGATCGATGTAGAAAATAGCAAGTCAAGGAAAGATAGTCTAAGTGATAGATATGAATCACCCAAGGGAGATGCTCTATCCACCAGGAAGTTGGAATCTGCCAAGCACCTAGGAATGACAGTCGCCAAAGATAAGACTTTTTCTACAGTCGTAAATCACAAGGATGAAAATTTCTTGCCTAAGGACAAAATTCTACCGCCCAGATTTTTGAATGTATGTAAAGTTCAAGCAAAAAGTATAGTGAACTCCGAAGAGACGAAATTACTGAGTATTGCAGAAAATGGATTTTTAACCCCGAGAAAACGAAGTAAAGTAGAAGATTTTGATATGGATACGAAAGTGAAGAAAGAAATAACCCCCGAAGTGAAAAGAATTAGAGCCTTAGCCAGGCAGGAAGGAAAATCTAATTTAAAAAAGTCATCGCACGTTGATTTTGAACTCCAACCAGTGGGAAGAAACAAAGAGTCAAATAATACCCACTAATCGACACAAAACGAATATGAATATGGATAGGAATGAAAGCAGTCCACAAGCGACACAAGAAAATGAGGTAAAGTTAGATCAAGTTTTAGTACAAACTCAAGAAAATATGCCAGAAGAATTACCAATAGTTAATGCCGAAAATATAGAAAAATGTCAGCCAAGTGAATGTCCAACGAAATTGAAGAAAGCATTTCTGACAATAAATTCCCCCTTACACAACCCATGACACGCGGCACTGTTCAAATGACACCCATGAAAAAGTTGGTTCAATCAGTTAGATCTCATTAAACAAGAAAATTTTCAGTATGCACCAGAATGAAGGAACGTATATATAGTATGTAAGTTAGAATGGTTTTAAGAGACTGCAAGAGACGCAGAAAAATTGAAAAATTCCCGAAGGTTAATTTGCCAAAGCATATTTATAGCTACGATGAACTTGTAAAAATTGGAATGAATAAGAATACGAAATGCCTCGAACTTTAATGAAAAAACGGAATTAAATTAATTGTATCATAGTACGGGAACAAACTGAAAAAAAATATAAGGAAATCAACTGAAAAAAAAAATGAAACGCGAACAGGGACAATTTTATCAAGTGTTTTGATGTGAAAGAATGACAGGGAAAAAGTAAAAATGGTCGATAGAACTAACATAAAACAATGTACGGATTACAGGCTGTAAAAAAAAGTTAAAAATAAAAATGAAATCGAAGGAGATAATAATAAAGATAAATAATATAATCCCGAGTTCGGAAAATGTGTTTACGGATTTGTAGAATATTCACACTAGGACATCGCGACGGTTAAAATTGTACATTACCTAAGTAAAAATAATGATAAAATTTACTAACCGCGCATATATGGAAGGTTTTGATGGGTATATCGTGAATTGGGATTGTTAAACCCAAGAATTATCTCTGAAAAGATAGCAGTGGACAATTCAGCGTGCGAAGCGAAATGATGAGACCAGCAGATTCCTAGAGCATTGCGAATTCACAGTATGGCTGGAGTTCAAGCACTCCGCACATAATTCAGTAAACACTATTCACAAAACAAATCACCTGTGTGTTGGGTACCGCACAAATAGGAGTCCCAGGAACGGAGAGTTTTTAAACGAATGAATTACCACCGTTTGACCACTGAAACCGGATACCATTTACGACAGTATGCCAATGAATGCACTTGTTACCGAACCAGAAAACACAGCAGTGTTATCTGTCCCGTTACGATCAGACTAATAATCAAGGATCACTGACTCGAAATCGTATGAAAGGCCTTACAATCCCAAAAAGCCAGATGTCCAGAGAAGATAGATAAGGAACAAATCATCCCGTACCGCCGATACGTACCCTTAGCAACCCAGCGGCGTAGCAGGAAAATTCCCAGAGGATTCAACGGATAGAGTTGAATTGATGCCCACCGGAATAGAAGTAAGAAAACCCCCTCGTTGAAGAAGGCGAGTACATACCCTTGCCGTATGGAAATTACCCCATAGAAGAAAGAGACTTTATTGTGTGTTTGCATGATTATTTGCATGTTATTTTTAGGTATTAATAGTATTAAGTACTGAGAAGTAAGGATAATAACTTTGGTAATAGATTATAATTATCCCCTAGAAGATGTAAACAGTAGTCTATTGTAATTGTCAAAGTGAGACTTATAAAATTTGTCGCTAGAATAGGATTACACTTCAGAAAGTTGAAACATTTTTGCTTGATGTTGGTGAAAGAGATGTTATTTGAAAAAAGATTTGAGTTTGTCATAGCTTTTTTGTAGACGGTTGGGTCGAGTGTTAAGCCACGTAATTACAGAGAAACTTTCTTCCCTGCAAAACAGCGTAATATTCTCAAAACAATATCGTGATGGCCAGAAAAGGTTCAATAGGGTTCACCATGTTTGACTGAAAGAGCTGATGAGCATACGCTCGTTAAATCATACGTTGTTATTGGAAGACAATTTAAATGCACCCCAAAAATAATTATCAAGAAGTAACCCTTGTATACCGGATGCATAGATAATTCCTCTAGGAGAATATTGATTGCTACTTGTTACATTCACAGCGAGATAAGGAAATCAGTTTCAATATCAACCCAAAACAACGTCGTAAATTTGACACACGTCCAACGTCGATAAACACAGGGCACCTGAAGAACATATATCATTACCCGAAAAAGACATTAAAAACTCGATAACGCGAGCATCACCAACCCGCATCATTAATGGAAGTAAACAAACTCATAATTCACAAGTCGACCCGTCTAGACCTCATAAAGTTGGTCATTATTTCAGCGAAAACTCAGACAGCCCATCATAAATACATGTCATTCAGTAAAATTTTACCCATTAGTATTATAGATAAGAACCGCGACTTATTCATGAATATATCAGACAAACAAGGCCCTTATCAGTTTTATGAGCCACCTCTTTATCGGCTTTTACCAACCAATTAACGGAAAGAAAAAAACAATGGGAGTACCTAAATCCCGCCCTCAGCTACTATGTCGAAGATCGTATACAAGACGCAGGAAGCCGAAAGAAAAGTCAGTTCCAAACGTTATTCCGTTCAGTAATCACTTATATTAGACGAAAATATTTCGGAGAACATGTCATTCTCAAAATTGAGGTATAAGAGTCAGTCGAATTACAGTATCTTACAATAATACGGAGAGTTTCCCAATCAGTGTAGTGAACTTTAGAAAACATAGAAACTCAGCCAAGTCAAATCAAGTATTGAAGCTCCTAGTAAAAACACGAGTGAACAGTATAGTTTTCCACAAATTATCTATTTTTGTCAACGCTTCCAGAACAGAGATAATACAACGGGAGTCCGCAATTCCATAGTTCACGATCTCTCAGAAAAGCCATAGCCGTATTAGGCGATTACTACTATATCGGGCGAATAAAGTAAAATAACCGATTGACGCGGGAGAAAACGAAATAATAATAAATTCCAATCTAATTGCCGTTTAAAACGACCCCAGTGAATAAGTGTTAAACAGGGTGAGTCTAATGTTTGTTTTTCTTTATTTATGTTTATGGCAAAACCCAACTTATTGAAATGTGTATATGTCTGTAAAGTATCTCCATAGTTTTCAAGATTACAAAGATCTCAAAAGAGAATTATTTCTAGCCGTTTGTGGCAATTGAATTTCAAGATTGTTCTTTTAGTAAAATTATTTCTATTGTATAGCCAACTGCAAAATCATCTGCCAATAAGCTACATTCGTTTTCGTTGTATAAGTGTTGCAGAAAATAATTGTGAAAATTTTTTATTGAATATATATGAACATTCTTAACATTTTATGAGTGCATTTATTTTCCTGTATGAATAACTTTTCGAATCTTTCTAAAACGGTAGTACTTCCTGAATAAACAACCCATGTTCCAGTATTTGGGAGAAATGAAATTAGTTCTGAGCCGCTCCAGAAAACATAGTTTCAGTTCGACCATCTTCAGATAGTCGATGCTCTCAATACTGTTTTTCCAATCTAACGAATAATGTCTGGTATTACAGGTGTGGTGTGGTAATTCACAACACCCCGTAACCCAGCTTTTAACATGGGTGGTCAGGTGTGTGGTTTTCACAACACCCTGTATAGGCCAGCCTTTTAACAAATCAACTGTTTTTTGTCTTCTGATATGCACTTCCGATTCGGTCACTGTTCGTGTTACATTAATCTCAATTTCTTGGGTGAATAGTAATAAGAAGTTTTTTGTATTTTTTCTCTTTTCATCATCGTGATTAATGATACAATAAGTATCTTCGCAGTATTTAGGATAAAAAATATCTGTCAAATTCTGAATATCCTTATTGATTTCCTTTGAAGTTTTCAAAAATCTTCCAATCAATCGCAGACTTTGGCGGATCATTTCGCAGTACCGTTCATTGCGTTATTTCTCGCACATCTTATTGGCATTGACAATGACTAATCCATCGTACTTTATAAATTCCAAAACGTTGACTAATCACGAAGTATCATACATTCTATATAAATCAAAAACTTTTCCAGATTGGGAATATATTTTTTTCCTTACTGTTTATGTATCAAAAGAGGCCACTCTATAGCCAAATAGAATTTGTGCTACCTAAATTTAAAAAAATTAGAAATATAACTTTTTTTTCACTATATTTCATATCCATAAGTACTGAAAGAATAAACTTACCGTGCATTAATACAAAAGTTGCCTCATATTTGCTTCCTTCATGTTTCATAATGCACTTATCGTTCTCTTTCAAAATAACATTTTTGTGCGGGTAAATGTTTGTAGAATGCTTTTCAAACTCTACCAACACATACATGGTTCTCTCAGCGAAACTAGTCCTCTAACTAAATAGTAGGTACATCGGTATTGTTTTAGAACCCATATTTTTCCTACTTTCCTTGTATTGTCCTCAAATTCTACAAATGCCAAATATATATATTCGTGAATTCTCTAAAAACGCGGGAATTTTCTTCAACACGTCAAATGATGTCCCCAAACTCAACAAATGCTAACTGTAGGAAAAGCTTGTTTCACATTCGACTCATTCGACTAACTGCTTTTCTTTGTAATAAAAAAGAGAAAGATGCAAATAATAAACAAAATCGAAGATCGTGATTTTATCTAGCGCCACAATGTTCGCTCTCGTTCGAACCAAAATCATCACCTAATATTTATTCACTAATTCCAACAAACACGACCTATTCGAATATTTAAGACAGGGTTAAGACAGGGTTGTACTGGAATAAAAGGTTCACTAATATTTCTGCTCAAATGTATTCTCCTGTTTTAGTCCATTATTGCCATTTGATGACGTTGATCGGAATATTTTTTGGAGACCATTTGGATTCGCTTTCGAATTATGATAATTATGACAAAAATTTATAACTGGTAATTTCAGCCAATCAGATGCTTGCATTTTGACATGTTGTTATGTCAACAACCTAATTTTTTGGTAATCATCCTACCCAGAAACACCTAGCTGTGAGATTAATAACTGTAAATCTCCCTGGCTTGACAGCTGTAATTAAAGCAGTGGCGTGAAATATTTTTGATTTACTTTTATTTCAAATATGTCATTCCACAGCCAACTTCGATTGTGTTACTATAACGTGTAAAATTATCATATATTTTGTATGCGTTATTATTAAATTATTTTAATACTTTTCCTTCGTTTCTAGTAGAATGAAATTATGGAACGTATAAAGAATAATATTTATTTAATATTATTACTTAAACTAGAGCACATGGAAAGTAAAAAATGCAATTAAAACTGCTTATGATTTACCACTATTATTCACATTACGGACTCGGATTTTTTTCTCTCTTCTCTAGTATTATGAAGTTATCTGACATGAGTAGAATGTCTTCTATTTTATTCAATTATCTAAACCTTATTCTACTAGAGCATAGGGAAATCAAAATATTAGGCATCGCATTTCGAAAAAAATTCCGAAAATAATGTATGCCCTGGGGAAATCATAAGTGAAAATAATTCTTTGGAAACTATGAATTACAGAACAAATCGCCTTTGTTTAATAGACAATCTCGTAATATGAATCAGGACATCCGCTACCTAACAAATTGTTTTTAATATGGTATTTGTATATTCACAAAATTAAATTTACTTCAGTTTGGACACAAAACAAAAAAAAACACGATTTTCCTAAAAACGTGTTCTTATATTTCGTCGATAATTGTTGAATATCTCCTAAATTGAGGTGGGTATTTAGGGCAGACGTCGGAACCCTTCTGAAGAAAAGTCAATTTGATATGAATGAGGAACAATAGGGCAATCCCAACTCCAATACATATTTCAATATATACCGGTCGGCCACGAAAACCAGGCCACCCTTGTAACTTTTGTGTCGTTTTGAATTTTGAAATTTGGAGAGTTCATAATACAGCTTATTTCGTATAAACTGATATGATTCAGCTATTTGAGTTACTTCGGGTTTCACTGGAAACGCCTTCAACTATCGAATTCCAAATGGGATACCGTCTATATTTTTACATTTTCAGATTCACGAGATCATTCCACAAACAATTTTTGTTTCATTTTGGAATCGTATCTAGGTGGCTGTGACTGCCATAAAATGTGTTTATTTCGGGTTCTTTTCAAGGGAAATTATCTTAACTGTAATCGGTTTACAAGGTGACCATAAATAATTTTTCTAAATTTACTTTGTTTTTTCAAATGGAACGAAGGTATAATATTGAATCCAAAGTCAAGTCATTTATTCATTATCTCCGTATTTTAAATCAACTTCCTTCGATTTTGTGCTCCGATTTTTTATTGGATATGGACAAATGTGGTATCACTGGACTAGTTGCAGAATATTCTCTGAAAAGAATGATATGGCACACCTTCGTTCTAATTTAAAAAAAATTATTCCAGAAAAATCATTTATATGGTCACTTGGAATTAGGATTGGATTACAGGCAAGACAGTAGTGGTGGAATACTATGAGTTTTTTTTTGTTTGTTAAATTAGTACCTGAAACTATTAGTTACATTTTATGGCAGTCACAACTACTTAGATACGAATCCAAAATCGAATATAAAAATGTTTCCTATGAAATTTTTTTTCTAAAATTTTAATACTGTATGTGTAACTCTCCTAAATTCGAAAATGTGGAAATACAGGGTGTCTGTCCTATTTGAATCGAAAGTAGTTTCTGGTGAAAACGGAAGTAACTCAATGAGCAAAGTCATATTGAGTTGATGCGAAATAAGATTCTATAAACCCTCCAAATTTCCAAATGCAATTTCAAACGACTCAAAAACTACGGGGGCGGCACGATTTTCGAGGCCACCCGGTATATATTAAAATGGTATAAAAATGCTCTCTTTGTCGAATAATAAAAAACAATAATGAGAGATAGTGGTTTAGAACATTCTTTCGATTAATTATTCAATGTATGATACACACATAAAGAGTTATTGGTTTCGAAAATCTGGATAGGTATTCCAAAATTTATGTTAAGTAGCAGGGAGTGCAAATTATTTTATTTCCATCACTAATAAAAAAATAACCCTTGTTAGATGAAGATAAATGAGTTTGGATGCATAGTCTAATTTTCAATTCCTTCACACCTATACAATTAACGGTATCTACCTCAAATATCCACTCATACGCAGTGAGAAAGGTGGGACAATTTTCAATTGGTCGTAGTTCACGCTTAAGTTGTTGATATTGTCTATATTACTCCAAAATTGTATATTACATCTTCAGATATCCCATTTTCTCCCATCATGGTGTGAAAATTTGCAGTTTATAACTAGGCTCATAGCCTCATTTCAAATTGTCCCAATTACATTTCGTAATGTTACGCCATTATCGATGATTTTAAAATGTTTATTTTTCATTCTATCTAGGCATATAACGTTTTGCTGAGTTATAGAACGAACAATTTTCTATTGATTAGTAAGTATAGTAAGTAAGAATTTTAATGAAAATTTGAGCTATGATCTTTTGCCATCTAGCCACAGACAACACACGCTGTATTAATATCCGATAAGCCCTGCCCTCGAAAGGACAAGTAACATAAATCCTCAAACTGATAGCATCAAGCTTCTTTTACTTACAGAATAACCTACGTCACACATCTCAACTATTTTTTCCCTTTTTAGTCCATTTAAATGAAAGTTATTCTCTTTTTTTTTAATTTTTTTTTTCTAGTGATAAGTAATTAGATGATTCCTTGAAAAAAATGATCCCAAAACTCGTCCGCCATTTTGGAGCCACCACTTAGAATTTATGAATTTTGACAATAACTTCATAATGTCCTACCCCGATTACCCCCACATACCAACTTTGAATAGAAACTGACCATAAGTATAAAACTCGTCCGCCATCTTGAATTTATGAATTTTGACAAATAATCAATAATCTTGACTGAATTCATAATCTCCAATCCCAAAAATCCCATAATACCAATTTTGAATAGAAACGGTCCATAATCACAAAACTCGTCCACCTCTTGGAGCCGTCATCTTGAATTCATGAATTCATAATGTCCCACCCCGAAAACCCCCACGTAACAATAATTACGAAACTCGTCCGCCAACTTCAATTTATGAATTCCGACAAACAACCAATAAACTCTGACTGAATTCATAATGTGCAATCCCAAAAACCCCGGCATACCAATTTCGAATAGAAACGGTCCCTAATCGCAAAACACGTTCACCATCTTGGAGCCGCCATCTTGAATTTATGAATTTTGACAATCAATTCCTAATGTCCTACCACAAAAACCTCCACATACCAATTCATACCAATTTTGAATAGAATCGGACCATAAATACAAAACTTGTCCGCCATTTTAAATTTAAAAAAATCTTTGACTCAATTTAATCTACAATCCCAAATATCCCATAATACCAATTTTGAATAGAAACGGGCCATAATCACAAAACTCGTTTACCATCTTGGAGCCGCCATCTTGAATTTATGAATTTGACAAAAATCAATAACTTTGACTGAATTCGTGATTTCCGATCCCAAAAACCTCGACATACCAATTCCATAATAACCAAACTCGTCCACCATCTTGAATTTATGAATTTTGACAATGAATTCATAATTTTCTACCACGGAAATCCCCTCGTACCACTTGCTGCAGTGGTGCTCATACCAAAGACTGAGAGACGTTCAGCAGACGAACCAAAGTCTTATCGCCCATCAGTCTCAACTCCTTTCTCCTGAGAAGAATATAGAAAATTATAGACTGTTATATAAGAAGTGAAATCCTTTCGGACAGACCGCTTCACAAAAATCAGTTCACCTATCAAGCAGGCAAATCAACGAATAATGCCCTGGAATGGTTGGATGAAAGCATTGAAAAGACATACTTCACCAAAGAAATGGTTCTATGTGCATTCATAGATATAGAGGATGCTTTCGATAACACCTCACATAACTCCATCATTAGATCACTAGAGAAAAGGAATATAAACACCTCACTGAGCAGATAGATACATGAAATGCTGAATAGCGGAATCATTGTAGCTGCACTAGGGAAAAAAAGTCAGAATGACAGGTGAAAAAGGTTGCCTACAAGGTGAGGTCCTATCGCCTTTGCTGTGGTCATTGACCATGGATAATCTTATAGTGAAGCTGCATGACTCTGAAATCACGACTAAAGGTTACGCGTTACTATCAGGGCAAACATGACGGGATAATATCCAGTCGCATTCAGACAGCCCTAAATATAATCATGCTGAATGAAGCAACCTTCTTTATCAAGAATTGCAAGTCCTTGATATTAGACAATTGTTCAACGACAACAACAACAAGCCGATGGAACTCACCCATGACTATAATACCAGTCAAAAGAATCAATTTCTCCACCCAATTGTCTCCAAGATAATAGGGCAAAAGCGTTTCATCCATCTTGGCACCAAACTTTTCAATACTCTACCTCCCACTATTCAAATTGAAAAATATACCAGACTATTCAAAAAGAAAGTGATTGACCATATAAAATATGTCTCACCAGCGAACATACATGAATTGGTTGACTGAAATAAAATTCGAATAGTCCTCCAATATGATATATATAATCTAAAGTGGTCATTGCTTCAGTATTAGACTTGAGAATGTATTTCTGTTGTTGTTGTTTATTTTGAGCAGTATGGTTCTAATATTTTAAAATGAATATGTAAATTTTAAATGGTTAGAAGTATTTTAACCTCTTGATCTTAAGATCTCAACCTCGTGTAGAGACACCAAAGTCTATGAGAGTCTATTTGTTTTGCAATCTATATGTAAAATATGTAATGATAACTTTCCAAATGCCCAATCCCAAAGGTCCTCAATTTTACTTGAACAATGAGCATGTTTTCTGAAAATGTCCTCAAACTTACCAATATTCCATTTCATGAAAAAGTTTGAGGACACGACCTCAAACTAACCAATTCCTGAAAAAAAATTTGAGGACGGACCCCAAAGTTGACAATTGTCCCCAAACTGATCATTAAGTCTCGAAAAACGTCCCCATACTTTACAATTTACATACATATATATATATATATATATATATATATATATATATATATATATATATATATATATATATATATATATATATATATATATATATATATTATTCTTCCTTGGAAAAATAGTAAAACTATTTGAAGATTGTATGAAAACTTTATTATATTTGGACGAACTAGAACATCCAAAATCGGTGTATATATAAAACCTGGCTCAAGTAAGCTCAAGTAAATACATTTTACTATGAAGAATATTCGAATCAATATTCATGGTGCAAACTGTTTTTCTACAACACGAGGGAATAACTATGAATGTTAATAAATAACAAATACAATCTTAATATACTAAGCCATTGCAATGAGTCCATAACAGAACAAAAGAAGAGAAGTGTAGAGAAATAAAATTGGAAAAGGGGATATTTGAAAAACTAATCCCAGCAGGTGATTTTTTTCATATTTGATAATGGGAAAGTTGACAACAGTGAAGGTAATCAATATAATAAATATAAAAAGTCCTTGAAGTTTCGATGTACTCAAATTGTTTTTTTTTCATTTGTTTTTAACCGCTTAGGTCTGCATTTCCTCAAACTCGAAATGCACTATTCAAACTTCAATTGTCTTCCATATACAAGGAAGGTGAAAAGTTTGATAAATAGCTCAAGAGTAAAGTATCTTTCCAAAATACACAAAAAAGATATTCAAAGAAGTGACTAATAATTGAAGTGAAATTCCCCAAATATGAAATCACAGCGACATATTACTAAAACAAGTTTTAATTGATTTTTTCCATTTATTTATTATATCACCCTGTGTATTTTGGGGAGTTGTGAAGTAAAACTTCTACTAACTTGACCTCTGTAGTCAAAATTATTTGAAAACAATCGAACTGGGAAGGTCGTTCCAATCTTCAATACATGGTTGCCATAATCTGTGATTTCATATTCTTCTTTCAATTATAAATCACTTCTTCGAAAAACTCTTTTATGTATTTCAAAAAATGAAAGTACTTTACTCTTGTGCTATTCTTGAATTCGCATAGTGCATTTTGAGTTCGATGAGATGCAGGCACTCGCATAAGGAAAATAATATTCTGAGAAAATACAAATAATTTTTTCCCCATTTGTGTTGAGAAATATGACGGTCGCTGTATAAGGAACTTTTTGTTTTTAAATTTTCGTGAAATACAATCAAGTTTATTGAAACTATTCAAGTGTTTCATCCTGTATATTATGCTTCGCTACGATAGTTATCAGAAATAGCTGGGAAGAAACATTTACTGTTATGAATAAATTATTGTCAAATTAGTACCATATTACTTCATAAAAGGACAAATTTCATCTTCAGTTAGGGAGAAAGAGAGGTAGAGGAGTTTGCTGGGGTTAGGAGGGGATGATCACATTGACACATCGTAATAATCAAAATATTTTCTCTTTCCAAACAGAATCAGTTGTTTTCTGGTTTTCGCAGAAAAATATTTTCCTGAGATATTCAGCTAGACTCTTTTCCAATAGCGCATTACTGAAAATATCAATGTCTTCATATGACTTTTATGAATTGAGATTGATTTTACTGTAGCAATGTGATAAACCTGCATTTTTATTTAAAAAAATTTTTTAATATACATATCCTAAATGTACAATGATTTATTGAGCTCCTCTGGGTCTATAATCTTCCACAACCTAGAAAAATTTATATAATCAATCTACAAAATGTATAGAAGTGGAAGAAGGGCACACTACTAGTCTACGCCGGATAAATTACTGTGTTCACTGAATTTTTCCTCGTAAAGAAGTAATATTCCCTTTGTCAGTGACTTTAAGAATAATGTGAAATAATTGATACTCCTCTATAGACATATCAGAGATTTTATCCATAGCTGTTCTCAAATCCTTGGTGAATATCATTCAAATCTATCGAATATTTCAGAGTTTGAGGGTGGATATAGCTTCTCATAACTGATGAGAAACTCGGTTGCCCTTCTAAATTTTTTTAGATTCATTCTATTGATTTTTTCTCTGGGTTGGGGGAGGTTATAGACCAATATAAGCTCGAGAATCGTTTTCCTCATTCAGGCTTCACAATGATAGATCAAAATAACAAACATCCTGCACCCAAAACTCTGAAATTACGATTTTAGTGGAAAAAACCCACGAAGATGAGAGAAAATACATTACAGCATGAATTTCTAGATTTTTTGAAGGAAACCAGAAGTAAACTTTTGAGAAATATCCATATACTTCATGATATAGGAGGTCCGTTAATTTTCTCTATTTTGTCACAGATACGCAAGAATACGCAAGAATATGAAAATTACAATAGTTTTTATATAATCGTTTTTATATAATCGTTAATTATTAATATTTAGAATAAAAGTATGTAACTGCACTCACTCAGTGGATTCCTTCAACAACACTGGTAAAGATCAGCGACCTGTGACCGTTAACCGTACAATCGTAGACAGCCAGACCAAAATGTGCAAATAATTTTCACTTACATTCACGAGAATAAACAGCCACATTGGGAATATAAAGTGGCACACTCAAAAAGTAATTAAAATATCACCCAATTCATGTTAACATTGTGATGTTCTCAAATAGACTTCGTTGCGATGTTGCTCGATGACAAACTTTTTAACCTGAAATTTACCATTTTCTGTGGAGATATCATAGTGGTTATTTATTCATATCGTCAAATTATTATCGCTGCATTTTCGAATTTTTGTTAAAGCAATGTCGCAAAATAAATTTGTTCTCAACAAATATGCGTAATCACAATGGAGATATATCTCAATGTGGAATTGAGACTTCGCGAAACTGCCAAGTGATGAAACGTGTTTGCTGGGAATATTCTACCTAGAAAATTGCCGCGGGAATAATTTGAGGTATTTTGTTTTTATTTTCTGACAACGTATATTTTTAATTTGACGTCTGTCATCAATCCGCATAAAAAGTGGGAAATGGATCAAAACCGGTTTAGTATATTGTATCATTGTGCGCGGAAATGTGTTTATGATCGAAACATCAGAAAATAATAGAATACTACACGAGAGTTCGATAAAATAGAAAATAATTCTCCAGATATCTTCCTCAAACTTGTTGCCAATCGGCAATAGCCACTCGAGCCCGTTGGGATCTCGTGTCTATTGCCTGGCAACAAGTTTTCAAAAATCTTTCGAATTATTTTCACTTTATTCTCACTCTCTTGTGATACTACAACTGAGTATTTTTGTGTGGAATGAGAACATTTCATATTGGAATATAAACCTTCCAACAATTGACATATTTGATTCATGAAAGTTGTGAATTCTTTGAACGTGGGCAACTGTGTTCCAAGTTTCAAAGCATATGTCTCCCATTCCCTTCCAGAAGTGGAATCTAATTGTTAGAAGATATATAATGATGGTATCTCATTGATTAATTGCAAGGATATGGATTCAGAATTTCTATGTTTTTGATTGACAATGTTAATAATATTCCTTAGATGAGTATGTGATTCCTTTTGAATGCTTTGTATACCAAGTGGAGCCTTGAAATGTGTTTGAAGTATAACACAATTTTTTTGATAGCGCCCATATAGGATATCCCATGCTTTTTCATAATTTGCTTCAGATACCTCTGAAACTATCAAAATATCAGCTGCCTCATCCTAGAGACATGATTTTGAATACCAGCATTTTTTATTTTACTGATTGAATTTCAGGTATGTATCATAGCTTCAATTGTATCTGAAAACTGCAACCATTTTTCATATCAACCAAGAAACTCAGGTATGTTTAACTTTAATAAATTCGTTTCGGTATTTGTATTGGGTGTATCGATTGAAATAGTTGAAGGACAATTCGAAGGCATTGTGCTTGCTGATACCTTCTTTATTGAATCTTTTTCTCGAGAGATTGAATGAAAATTAAAAAATTCAAAGTTAGTTCTGTCTGAATTATGAACATTTTTGGCATCCTTTGATTCTTACTCTGACTGACTATATCAAAGTCATTCCAAAGGAGCTCAGCTTTCTACAATCTTATGCATAATACGACAAACTCCTTCAGCTCATCCTGTAACGAATTTTTCGTTCCGTCCTAATACATTCCGCCGAAACAATTCCCACTATTTCGCCTTCAGCGGATAAACCGGCGCTGAGTCAATAGTAACTGACAAATTAAAAACCTGTACGAAGCTCTTAGTCACGATTTACTGACATTTAACAAATCGTATCGAATGTGAATTGGTTGGTTTGTTTTTTGCACAAGTGCTTTTGAATGAAAAAAACCGAGGTCGGTGTTGAAAAAAATATGCAAACTATGATTCGGAAAACTGAAGACAGTATCGCTCTCTTGATTTTTGGTCTTTCAAGTGAACGGGTGTGATGAATGTAATCTTGTCTCTGTGTGTAATTACCTATGGATATCTTGAATCTCTAATAACTGGTTGAGTATATCTATTACAGTTTATTGAATTGCTGATGTATTACATTATTTTCCGTTTATCCCTGCTTATAATTAGGCGAATAACATAACCTTATGGCATGTGGGTAAGAGGTGAAATTTTTTAATTTTTGTCTAATTTTCGCTTCATCATGGCTCATATTTGAGTTTCTGACACGCTTAATTGTTACCTATCTTTCATTTGCCTCATCTAGTACCATATTTTTTTATTTGAATCATATTTCCACGTAATTTTTCATTTAACCTTCTGTCATAGATATTGAGCTTATATAAATTTCCCTTCAATTAGATTTGAATTACCAAGTCATGCTCAACTTTTTCGCTTATCACCAATTGCATTGCGTTGATTTAAATTCAATATTTTTTTTTTTTAAAGAAGGAAATTTTCCATGCTTTAAGTAATTTCCTCATTCGACTTAGTTTGCATGGCTAAAAGGTTTTTGTAGAATCTTGTTGTAAATAAGAGTTCAACGTTTATTTTGGTTGAGACAGTTTTTCCGCTTATGAAAATTTCAGGTACCAGATATAACTTCAGTGGACAATTTCTACCTTCCTGCCGTATGAGAATTACCAGGAGATTTCCAAGGGCAAATGACTGAGTTGATCATTCTGTGATATCTGAGGACCATCCTTCACAGAGGTAAGCATTTGTTTCTATATTATTCTAATCTTGTTGAGATTATAATATTATTTTACCTCTGGGAAATGAATGCTTTAACCTGAGTGAATTGTTGTTCTGCTTTTTATTTGTCACAGAGTATTCAATCTCCTAGTATCTTTCGTGCCTATATTTTTCCTGCAGAACATATCGATGACAATTCTCTGAATTTCATGATAACCGTTAAACTCAATCAATCATCAGTGAGATTCTCATCTAGAGGGTATCCCAGAAAAAAATTCCCTTCCTACTCATTTTTTCCTCGTATCGAAGACGTTTTTGAGCACATAAGTGCCAGAGCAATTATCGTTCTCCATTTGAGAGAAATATCGGGTATACCTATTAACAAAGAGGATTCGCCCCCCTCTATATCGATATATATATATATATATATAAATATATGTATATATATATATATATATAAATAAATATATATAAATATATATATATATATTGTCACAAGTTAGGGAAAATCATTTTTTACTTTCCCAAATTTCCAGTTTATTATTCAAAATTAATAAATCATATCACCTTTCCATAACATCCAAATCAAAACATTCAATTACAAAAACTAGGCCGACAATCCCAAACATTTGTGGACAGTTTTAGCGACCTAGAAATCCCAAATTAAAATATAACAAAGCAGAATTGCTGAATTGCTAACCTCGATCCAGTTGATGAATAAAAGCAATTAGGTTTCGAGGTAAGCAGGGAAAGATAGGAAAGTGAGTGGTTGTCAGGTCTTGGTGTGTGACACAAGTCATGGGGGAGTGACGTGCCCCCTGAGGAAAGAGCTGGAAGTATAGAGATGTAGTTTCTATGTTTGGGCTGCCGTTCTGGCAGCGTTGTATATATAGTCCTTATGTGTAAGTATATATTTTTGTATATATTCATGATTGAAATAAACATTGTATGTTTGTTTTTGGATTCTGAGTTCATAATCTGGTTTTCACAAAATATCTCTGAGCTACCAACCCCCTTTAAGGCCCTTTTGGCCATAGACTTATGACAATATATATATATATATATATATATATATAAATATATATAATATATATATATATATATATATATATATATATATGTTTGTAATTTTTTTCAGGGACAATTTTTATATGAGTATATAGGTTTTTATTATATAATTGGGGTTCCCATTGATATCCAAAAAATGAAAATATGTACAGCCGTTCTGATTCTAAAGCAGTTTTGGGAAAAACAGTATACTTCCAGGACATTCCATTGGATTAGGAATCAGTGAAGTAATTATCTGAAGTATATAGGTTATTTCTGTTATATATCACTTAGTGTATTCGGGGGTTATGAAATAATAAAAATGTTTGAATTCGTTTTGATTTGACAAATGTTTTTGGAAGAACGGTATACTTCCAGGACATTTCCATTGATACAAATCGGTAAAGTAATTCACCCATGTATATATGATATTTCAGTCATATATCAATTAGATTATACTTATATATTTGAAAATTGAAGATATATGAGAGGATTTTCATTTAACAAATAATATTGATGAAAATAGTATACTTCCAGGACACTTTGATTGACACAAATCGGTAAAGTAATCCATGTATGTATCTATTCATGTTTTTTGGGTCATAGGTATGCCACTTGAAATTTCCGAGGATATTGAAAAAAGGGAAAATTATGAATTCATTACAAATTTATTCAATTGAGATTACCAAAGTGATTTTTCTTGGTCACTGGAAGTTTTCATTAGGTATTCAAAACATTTAAAAGTAAGTTTCGATTTCACAAGGTTGAGGAAAACAATATAACTAAACAAAAATATATGATTCCGGGGTATGTAACAAGTAAAAAGAGGGAAATACTGGTGGAATATTTCAACAACGTAGGTACCTCTGCTATATATATATATATTTGAATCAATACTTAGTTTTCTTCTATGACAGCGCATCCATGCAGAGGGTTGTTTGATATGGATTAGGACTTTTTTTTATAAAAAAGTATCTCCAGCACTAAATTTCCATAGAAATTTAGGTAATTTTAATTTCTACAGGACGGCCACTTTTTTCCAAAAACGTCAGTGCCTACGACATCTTGTGGTTCAGAAACAAAATAATCGCGGGTATACTGAAACCTTGATGAATGATACATCAGTGAATCTTGATCGATATCACATTGTGCCATACACTGAAGTGGGAAGAGACAGTTAGTCTCAGACCACTGAACAGTGAAGATCGGTTTTGAATATACACGTAAAACCGAATCAATGGTAAAATAGGTAATATCTATCATATATCTATCTAATCTATCTATATATCTATCTATCTATCTATCTATAAATTACGCTACATTTTCTTGTACTCGTACCGCGTATTCGGTAACATAAAAAACTGTCTACACTGATCTGGAACTATACAAGTGTCCTGGAATCATACATTAAACCCAAGAAAATGTCCCAGAACTAACCAATTTACAAATATATATCTGGCATGTATTGCAAAATTGTTATTTTCTGTTCTATAATGAATGAGTATTCCTTTATTTAACCGATAGTTAATGATGATATAGCTGTTACTCTAAACTATGGGAATGATAGTAACTGTCCAAGCATTTTTACAATCATGTGTAAAAAAATGCTGCTCACACGTGAAACGGTAAAAAAAAACTATCTCAATGGATTCTTCGAGAACTTCCACTTGTTGGTCTTGTATTTCAAATACTCGCCATTGTCCCTCCGTATGTAAGTTTATCAATCAGAAGTGTGTTTTCAGTTTTTCGGAAAAACTATTTGGAAATTAAAATTATACAGGTTCGTTTTTCAAATATGTATACAATCTGTGAGTATTTCACCAAAAACTGATAAGTATACCTACCAGATAACGTTTTCCATGAATATCGAGTTCATGAGTGTTCAAATCAGAATGAAGTATTACTATTTTTCGCTTAATGGTTCAGATATGAATAAAAATTATTCAACATTTTCTAAAGGTAGGTTTCAATTAAAATGCATTTGAAAGAAAAAAAGACCATCAGAGCCTACCACATCTTGCGGTTCAGAAACTTAATAATCGCGGGTATACTGGAACCTTAATGAACGAGACATCAGCGAATATTAATAGATATCACATTGTAATATACACTCGAGTGGGAAGGTGGTTAGTCTTAGACGACTAAACGGTAAATATTGGTGATGAATAAACACGTAATGCAAAATATTACATAGGTAAAACAGATAATATCTATTATCTATCTATCTAATCTATCTATCTATCTACAAATTACGCTACATTTTCTCGTACGGGTACCGCGTATTCAGTAAAATAAAAAATAGTCTACACTGATCTGGAACTATACAATTGTTTCGGAATGATACATTAAACCCAAAAAATTTCCCAGAACTAACCAATTTACAAATATATATCTGGCATGTATTGCGAGATTGTTATTTTCTGTTCTATATTAAATAATATATCTCTTTTTCACCATAGTTAATGATTATTTCATATAGTTAACTCTATACCATTGGGGTGACAGTAACTGTCCAACATTTTTACAATCATGTGTGAAAAAATACTACCTCACAAGTGAAATGGTAAACACTTCATTTACTCAACTATTTCAATGGATTTTTTGAGCAATTCCACTTGTTGGTCTTGTATTTCAAATATGTCCATATATCAGTTTATCAATCAGAAGTGTGTTTTCAGTTTTTCGAAAAACTATTCGGAAATTAAAATTATACTCGTTCCTTTTTCCAATATGTGTACACTCTGTGAGTATTCTACCAAAAACTGATAAGTGTACATACCAGATAACGTTTCCCATTAATAATGAGTTTTCAAATCAAAATGAAGTATAGGTACTATTTTTCGCTTAATGATATACATATGAATACAAATTATTCAACATATTCTAAAGGTAGGCTTTCATTAAAATGCATTTGAAAGAAAAAAATACCTTCAGCGCCTACGACATCTTGCGGTTCAGAAACAAAATAATCGCGGGTAAACTGGAACCTTAATGACCAAGACATCAGCGAATATTGATAGATATCACATTGTAACATACACTTAAGCGGGAAGAGACAGTTTCTCTTTGACGACTGAGCGGTAAAGATCGGTATTGAATATACACGCAAAACAGAATATTACATTGGCAAAACAGGTAATATCTGTCATCTATCTATCTATGAATTATGCTACATTTTCTCTTACTCGTACCGCGTATTCAGTAACATAAAAAACTGTCTACACTGATCCGGGACTATACGGTAAACCCAAGAAAATATCCCAGGACTAACCAATTTACAAATATACATCTGGCATGTATTGCGAGATTGTTATTTTCTGTTCTATAATGAATAAGTATTTCCTCTTTTTCACTGACAGTTAATGATGATTTCATATAGCTGTAACTCTATACTATTGGGATGACAGTAACTGTCCAAGCATTTTTACAATCATGTGTGAAAAAATGCTACCTCACAAGTGAAACGGTAAACACGTTATTTACTCAACTATTTCAATGGATTCTTGGAGCAATTCCACTTGTTGGTCTTGTATTTCAAATACTCATCATTGTCTCTCCGTATGTCAGTTCATCAATCAGAAGTGTGCCTTCAGTTTTTCGAAAAACTATTCGGAAATTAAAATTATACACGTTTGTTTTTGCAATATGTATACAATATGTGAGTATTTCACCAAATACTGATAAGTATACATACCAGATAACGTTTCCAATAAATATCGGGTTTATGACTGTTCAAATCAAAATGAAGTAAACTTTTCTTCGCTCCATGGTTCAGATATGAATGAAAATCAATTCAACATTTTCAAAAGGTTAGCTTTCATTAAAATGCATTGAATAGGAAAAAAAATATTTAATTTCTACAGGACGGCCATTTGTATCCAAGACCGTCAACGCCTTGCGGTTCAGAAACAGAATAATTGCAGGTATACTGAAACCTTAATGAATGAGACTTCAGTGAATCTTGATAGATATCATATTCTACCATCAAATGAAGTGGAAAGAGACAGTTTGTCTTGGACGATTGAACAGTAAAGATCGGTATTGAATATATATGTAAAACATAGATTATTACAATGGCAAAACAATTAATATCTATCATCTATATATCTACCAAATAGGCTACATTTTCTGGTACCGTACCGCGTATTCACTAACATAAAAATCTGTCTACACTGATCTGGAACTATACAATTGTCCCGGAATCATACATTAAACCCAAGGAAATGTCCCAGAAGTAATCAATTTACAAATATATATCTGGTATGTGTTGCGACATTGTTATTTTCTGTTCTATAATGAATAAGTATTCATCTTTTTCACCGATTGTAAATGATGATTTCATATAGCTGTAGCTCTATACTATTGAGATGACGGTAGCAAGCATTTTTAGAAGCATGTGTGAAAAAATGCTACCTAACAAGTGAAATGGTAAAATAGTTATTTCATCAACTAGTTTATATGGTGGCGATTAATGATCGAGATATTTTAACGCGAGAACGAGTCGAGCGCGTTAATGTTCGAGATTATTTATCGCCGTTTCAAAATATGAGTTGATTACAAAATTTTTTCATCGACATTTGAATAATATTAAAATTCGAGTATGTTTAGTTGCCTAAAACACAATTATACATTAATGGACCAAATCGGCCATTTACAGATTATTCGTGGTCGATTTTGGTGTAAGTTTGGTTGCCTATATCACAATTATGCATTAAATGATACTTCGAAGGTTGATAGGAGTCATTAACGATTGATTTCGTGTAGATTATACAGACTCGTTGATACGAGGTCGCCGGAAAACGTTATTTACTCAACTATTCCAATGAATTTCTGGAGCAATTTCACTTGTTGGTCTTGTGTTTCAAATACTCACTATTGCCCCTTCGTATGTCAGTTTGTCAATCAGAAGTGTGTTTTCAGTGTTTCGAAAAACCATTTGAAAATTAAAATTATACATGTTCTTTTTTTCAATATTTATAAAATCTGTCAGTATTTCACCAAAAACTGATAAGTATACATACCTGATAACGTTTCCCATAAGTATCAAGTTTATGAGTGTTCAAATCGAAATGAAGTATATTATTTTTCTCTAAATGGTTTAGATATGAATAAAAATGAATTGAACATTTTCGAAAGGTAAGCTTTTGTTAAAATGCATTCAATAAGAAAAAAAAACTTCAATTTCCACAGAACGGCTGCATTTGAATCCAAGACCGTCAATGCCTTGCGGTTCAGAAACAGAATAATCGCGGGTATACTGAAACCTTAATGAATGCGACTTCAGTGAATCTTGATAGATATCGCGCATTGTACTATTCACTAAAGTGGAAAGAGACAGTTTTTCTTGGACGATTGAACAGTAAAGATCGGTATTGAATATACATGTAATACATAGATTATTACAATGGCAAAACAACTAATACCTATCATCTATATATCTACCAAATACGCTACATTTTCTGGTACCGTACCGCGTATTCACTAGCATAAAAATCTTTCCACCCTGTGCCGGAATCATACATCAAATACAAGAAAATGTTCCAGAACTAATCAATTTATAAATATATATCTGGTATGGGTTGCGAGATTGATAATTTCTGTTCTATAATGAATACGTATTTCTCTTTTTCACCGATCGTAAATGGTGATTTCATATAGCTGTAACTATATACTATTGAGATGGCAGTAGCTGTCCGCCATTATTCACAAGCATGTGAAAAAATGCCACCTCACAAGTAATATCCTCCTCAATATTAGATATAGCCAGATAAAACCAGCATGAACTATGGACAAAATAGTTAAGGTCGAAGCAAAGTAAGCCCCTCGATCTCGATGATTCATATAGTCGAAAATAATAGTATCTTGAAGCTTGTACGTTTCGTGTTCCCTTTTCCCTTTAACGGTACGGGCCGCCACTGCTTTGCACCCTCCGATGATAAACACTAGCTTGGCAATAAATATTAATTCTGGTTTTTGTAGTGTTCCATTTCAACACATGTTAATTTAATATTATGTATTGACATATTGGGTGTCGTAAATAGTGTACTAGACAATAGTTGTCGGCCTGGGACTTAATAATAGCAACATATGGGTTGATTATGATGAACCGGTCATTGAAAACCAGTGCTGAAATCACATATGGAAGGCATACTCCCTGACTTTTTGAATATTGTGTTTTTGTCTACTTATATTGCCAAGGAATATGCTGAATTTTTCAAAAGTAAATAAATTATTATAAAAACTGACAGTCTCTAAATATACTTTAATTTTTCTTTGGATGGGATCAAGACTGCCAAAAGCCGGAATTAGTCTGAACGTCAAATCGAGTTCATGGCGAACTGATGAAAAATGGTCTTTATCCGTTCCGTATATAAACGAAGTAAGATCTGGGATCTTGCAGGCCAATGGGACCGTCTTGATAACAATACCTAAAATTTGTGTTTCAAAAGTAATTTATTTTATTGAATGATGGAAAATGTTATTTATATATTGTTCAAATGATTATTAGATACTTAAGTTATAGTCAAAATATCACCTACCTGACAGGTAAAAAACAAGGGCAGCCCATAAAATACATTCACACATTCACAAGATTATAAAGTTTAAATATGTAAAAACAATGTAAAAATAAAATCTTGAAATAAACTGACAAACTTTTTCAATTTGTCAAAGAACGGATGAATTTTCGAACACATAGATAAGAAGAGGAAATTAGATGTTATATGGCTAACGCGAAGCAAAACATAAGTTAGCCAACGAATCCAATTGTCAATTTATGTCTGATCTAACCTAGAATTATTGATTTTGTTATGGAATTCCATAGATATTTCCTGAAAAATTGATGGATTTATTCGAGAGTACCTAACTTTACTCTTCCAAACGTCTGTAGTTGTGAAGGGATGTGTCTAAGTTTCTTTCTATATTGGAGGCAGAGGTTGTTGTTGAGTAAATCATTTTCAATGTGTAGGGAAATCCAATCTATCGTAGTTCTTGATGCAACCTCGTGTAAAATCTCTTGAATTAAGTTCACCGACATATGTTGCATACAATCACCATAGCATAGATACCCCTTTTAGATACTTTGTCGATTTCATCTTTGTGTTGATCAAATATTTGTTCAAGTTGTTATTGGATTTTAAAAAGAAATTTTGACATCCTTTCTAATCTACTTTTTATACACTTTGCCACTTTTTGGGCAATGTTATTCAAGAAAAGTATTGAAATGTATTTTCCTGTTGTGTTAATGTAAGATATGCTAGTTCGTTTCGTTTGTTTTTAACTTGTGAATGAAAATTGATCTTGGTTTATGTCATAACCCTTTTGTATGCTAGTTGTTTCAGGATGTTATTTTTCTTTGTTGTATCAACTAGTGGTGAGGTCTAAAAGCTGGTGAACATAACAGCAAACTGCCCTTTATGTTGGTGGAATGGTCTGGAAGAGCTGTGTTTGACATGATCAGTTCAGTACTGCAAATACTAAACTGTAAATTAGGAAGTTCAATTGATTTTCTGATTTAATTTCTAATGTGAATGCAATGTTAGGCTGTATTTCATTAATTTTGTTGAAAAAGCTGTATCTGAATCTCCATTTATGAACACCAACGATTGAAAGGCGTCAATATTGTCCGAGCAGATCTTGTATAAGACGCTGGTCTCTCATCCATCAAGTACTAAAATATTCAACTTAAAAAAGATATATATTCCTAGCACGTTTGGAAGAAATTTCAACCACCTTCCGTACATAAAATAGGCACAACTTACTCATTTTCTGATACTCGATTTACAACTTTGCTTCGACAGGTAATGATATTTTTTCAAGAACTTATTGTGCTCTTATATTTTTGGTATTCAATCCCTCGCAAAAGTTCTACGCGGAAGCAATTCTCATTATGGAGAAATATGTAGTTTATAGTGCCGTGGAATTGCACTGAAAATACAAGAAGAAGTAATAGTCCCAAAATGATCCCTGTGTGGTTCACCCGCCTTGGATACTGAGAGGACGATTTTATTATCCTGTGTAGGAATCCGATATATCAATGTCTTTGAAGAATTTTAGAACTCGCAAAATTCGTACCCAGTAACCCTTTTACCACACTAAATCACTTCGCACCTATACGTGCATTATAACACATTTACCTGATATTTCTAATTGGGTTATTTATACCAATCCTTCAATTGTTAATGGATTCGATGCTTACGAGGATAAAGTGAATAAGGTGGAAAACACGTCCCTTTATCGTCAGTGAGTAATTTTTTTATGGTTTTTGCAGAAAATATATTTTCCAGGCTATATAATTTTCTACTGTCGTTGGCCGATTTGATGATTTTCAAATTATGAATATCAATTTTGTGACTAGATTCGATCATATGTGGTCCGTTAGTTACACTTGACTTATTCTCCCTTCGGTAGGTACTCATGGACCACATGTTCCGGGAACCTTTAGAAATTGATCAAACCGGTCAACGACAGTAGTAGATTTCAATGAGATTGCCTGGAGAGTAGTTATCCACAGAACCATAATAAAAAATCTACTTATTGAGGATAAAGGCCTGATGCATTTCAATCTTGTTTACTCTTTAATCCCCATAGAAGCATCAAGACCCCATTAGCGATTTGAGGGCTGTGATTATGTGAAATAACCCAATTTGGAAATACCAGGGTGACAATAATGGGATTAGTGCCATGCCTATATCTCCTTCCACTTATCAACTGATCTGAAGTCTGAAATTCTTGAAAATAGGTACATATACTACCGACGACCCTACGTAAGGAAACAGAATGACCGACTTCGGTTTTGCCAGAATGGCTACCAACTTCTATTTTTCAAATAGAACACCCTGTATGTTTGATGTTTTCGGATTCTAGCTGGCTCAAATTATATACGACAATGTTGCCAAATTTTTATTTCACAATTGGAAAAAATAAAATCTAATTTTTAGCCCAGGAGGCCTTGATCAGGTTGGAAATATAGTAATTTTACATCAGTAACCTATAGTAATAGTCATTTTAATGATAAGATCAATAACAAATCCTGTACAGCAGGAATTGAAATTTTCTGATGCATTTTTAACGAAAAATCGTTTGTTTCAAAGGTTACCTACCGAGGGCCATCTTGCCATTCGATAGAGAATTAAGGTAGTTCTGCCAATGGTACAGTTGGAATTAGAAATTACAACAAGTATGTATTTCGTTCAATATGTGAACAACACCTCTATAATATTTTAACAAGTTTCACCATTCCGAACCCGAGATATAAGTAATTGAAGTTGACCCAATTAACACGTAACATATGGACCATGGTTAGGCATGCACATTAATTGTACCATTAGTACTGGAAATTAAGAAGTTTATGAAAACGAGGAGAAGCTAGAGCAGGATATCACAGATATAGTAAAAAAACAAAGTGATTGACCAACTAGTTTGACAGGTATAATCAAAACTACTCTCAAGTTATTCAAAAATAGTCCACGGGGAAGCGCATTATTAATTCTACCGTTAATACTTCAAAATTAAGAAATTTATGAAAAACGAGGAGGAGCTAGAGCACGATATCACAGATATTTGAAAAATCGAAGTGATTGACCATCTTTTCCTTTTAGCACTTTTACATTTTACATTTATAAATTTTTACATTACTACATTTTTTATAATTTCACATTTTTGCATTCTTTTGGCTACTTTTTTACATTTTTACATTTTACATTTTTCTACCCCCATATCTTCATATCTTCACATTATATCTATATATTTTTTTATATTTCCTTTCTAAAATTATTTCATAACGAATCATCTTCAACTAGTTATGTAAATGACTACCTTACTGAAATTCGATGGAACATACAACAACATGAAGCCACGTACAAGCTGATAGTTACATTGGAACTAAAGCTCTGTGGTATCCCCAAGTTTTATTTACTGTACGAATTTTTAATCATATATACCTTTTTGTAAATATTTTCTTCTTGGTGAATAAACTTTATTATTATATATTATTATTATTATCTAGTTTGACAGATATAATCAAACCTACTCTCGTTATTCAAAATAGTCCACGGGGAAGCACATACCTAAGGGGTTGAGGGTGTAGAGAATGTATATACCCCCTTACCCCCCAAAAAAGAGTACTACAAAAGTCCATTGAAGTTTCATGGAAAAAAAACGATTATTTTTTCCCCATGACGTATGTTTTCATGTGAAGGGGGGAGGGGGGTGTCCGAGTCTGAAATTTATTTATTTTGCTGCGCTTTTCGGGGACATAAATTTTTTGAGTCGCCGACTTTCTATAACGAAGAAATTTTCTGGAGTCGATTGAGGGGGCAAGTGCCCCCCTTCAAAAAAAATTTTTTTTCGCGTTTAAAATCGAAAAGTCGTTTGAAATTTTTTGATTCCGTCGAAAAAATTTAATTCAACTATCTCGTGGCGGAACTACCTTAAATTAACAATTCAACGATATACATTGAGTACCATTTTCTTTTGTTCAAACGTGAGAGCCATCTAACAAAAAGAAATCAATCTGAAAATTGGTAGGTAAATATGACATCTATTCATTCTTTCAAATCCTTTACTCTGTGAATGGTAAATAAATGAATTACAAAAAATAATCGACTTGACAATATGTAAATGAACATAAACCCATTACAGAAAAGATAACTTAATATAATCAAACTGTTTGAATAAGGGCCGGTATTATAAATATGTTTTGAAGGTAACTTACCTTATCAGTCAAGCTACAACTTGAGCTTCAAATGTCAGTTTTATAAAGGTACCATTTTTTATATAAAAAGAAGAAGAAGAAGGCAAAAAGGTAACCTACAATTTTTCTCTTTGCAAAACGATCCCGTTGAACTGAATAAGTTTTCACTATTTTCCATGAAAATTAACGTAACAGTTCTGGTGCAGACTAATCTAGGATTGAGCGAGTTTTAGACAGACGATGGCCTTGAAGAATAATTCAGTCCCTTCCCAAAAATCCTCCTGTATCGTCTGTGGGCAAGATAAAAGTGAAAAAGAGAACCTTCAAAGAGAGTTGTGAGGAATGAAAAATAGAGTTAAGAAGAGAAAAAAAGAGATTATTCAACATACCGAAAATTATTCATACAGTATGTAAGTATAAGGCTATAAATGTATATCTAGACATTGTTTACTTTTCGAAACATTAATGTTTATATGATTTTAGCCATTGTACACCTAAAACTTGTCGAATCTCTGTGATTGCTGGACATTCAATGAAATTCTGGTTTACCTGGTAACATTCTATTGACTATTGTGTGTGTGGCCAAAAAAAGAAAAAGAGAACCTTCGAAGAGAGTTGAGAAGAAAAAAAGATACCTTAAGAAGAGAAAAAGAGATATTATCTGACATACCGCAGATTATTCATACAGTATGGAAAAGACTATGTTTATCTAGGTGATAAGGACACATTTTCACACCATCTTGTTTGTTTTAAATGAAATAAAACTGTTTTGTTACTTTTATTTTTAATCTGAACATTCGATGATAACAATGCAATTTCCCTGTTAACTTTCTAATAACACTACAAGTAGCAGTTGACTTGTGAATACCCCTAAAATCTCCAGCAACTACCAAGAATGAACCAAAGTTGCATAAAAATCTGAGTATAATCAAATACTTGTGTTTGGCGATAGAGGATGATTTCTAAAAATAAAAATATTTATAATTCTACAATAATTAAAATAGGTACTAGAAATGCTGACCTATTAGTTGGTCTTTGTATATTTGCTTCAATGTGCCCCCATTAACAAGCGTACAAACTCTTTGATGGTCGAAAACGGTTTTAAATTCTGCTCTGTCTCCACAAGGTGAAAATGGTCTAACTGATTCCTTAATATCCTTTGTCGCTGAGGGGTTTCCAACAATATTCACAGCATCTTCTTCATCATCGGTTAAAAGTTCCTCAAAAAATAACGTGGATATCATTTGCTAACATTTTGCGAAACGAAAATCAAAACAATAAAATTGAGGTTATATGACCTATATGCACATTGACAGGAGCAGGAGAATTGTCAATGATCGAAAACCAATTATTTTTCTGCTACAAAGTTAACTTAACTGACACCCGTTCTACCCGGATAAAGTTAATCATTACATTTTGAAGTTAACTATAACATGACGTCATCCACAAGTTAACTTCTAGTTATCTGTCGAAGAAGTTTTAAAACCCCCCACCCCAAATCTAACGACTGAAACAGTAAAAATTTAACGTAATTTTTTACTAAAATTTTTTTTCCCCTGTTTTCAATAGAAGAGATTAAAAATCGAAAATTTGGTTATTTATTAATGACAAATGATATTTTCGAAGATTGCCCTTTTTTTCCCAAACATAAGACTATTTTAAATTCATTGTACCCCCCCCTCTTTTATCAGTTCGTGGGGGGGGAAATTTTTCCTGAAAGGGGGCCTAACTTTATCCCCAAGTCCCCACAAAAGGGTTTTCCTCGAGTATACTTTTTTTTTTTATGTGACCCTATAAATAAAAAAATAAGGAAATCGGATCTGACGGGGCCATTGTTTTGGACCATTTTTTTCCCGGGAAACATCTCTGCCCATGGGATACTAAGATATTGCCGAACAATATTAGCATTATATACCGATTATCCGTGAAAAATATTTTCCTGATGTTCTAGGTATAATCGTTGATATTTTTTTGAATATCGTTCTCCAAGAATTGTAGATATCTTGGTCCGTCAAAGCCCTGTCGAAAAGAATTGGTCCGGATTATTGTCCCAAAAGGTTTCCCCACCCCGACGTTGAATCCAAATTTTTTTTGAAAATTCCCCTTTCCCCCGCAACCTAGGATTCTTTTTGAGCCCAATACCTTGTAATTCCCTTTTAACATCCCCTTATTCGTAAGCCTAGATTTTTGGGGAAAGTATCTTCGGGAAAAAAAACCATTATTCTAATCGATGACGCAAAAACCAATTAGAATAAGGTTCCGTTCGGGGGCATTTAAGATGCTGATGCAAACTGTGGTTATGGGGTGATATTCATGTTTTTCAATACTTTTCGGGGGTTTCCGTTTATCCCACATTCAATTTCCATCAACTCGCACTAAGGCAGATGGAGAAAAAGAAATAAAACAAAACATTAGTTTCGGGGCCCCACCCACGATGAAGTGGATGTGGTTTTGATCAGCTGGGGTTTTTTCCTTGGGGGCATTTCCAATTTCCCCCCAAAATCCTCAAGGGTGCCCCCCAACGGATAACGAACAGCGTATAGATACTAGCAATAAGGTTCTTCTGAATTTCTCCGTATATCAATACTTCAATTTGTTCATTTCGCGAATAACGATTTTTATTTCCATTTCAAAAAAAAAACTAAAACCCAAAAGAGATGACAAGTAAAATTGGTATTTCAATTTTTTTTATGACATTAATCATCACTGTTTTCCATGATTCCACGGCTACCTTTCATTTCATCAAACCAAACGGATAAACCAATGGAATTTGTAAAATCGTAAAAATATTGTACAAATTCAAAATTGATCGTTTTCAGTTCTGAACAAAAAAAAGTGGTATAATATGTAGATCGTTGAATTGGGGTTTTAAATTTTCATCGAATGGCAAGATGGCCCCCCGGTATTTTTTGAAAAAAAATTTTTTTTTTTAAAATGCGTTCAGAAAAAAATTCCCCCCCTTTTTCTGTAGGATTTGTTTTTTTGATCTTATGATGAAAAAGACTATTGCTAGAGTTACTGATTTTTTTAGTATAGATTTTAGAATTATTTTTTTCAATTGTATATTAAAAATTTGAAACACTGTCATATGGGGGTTTCCCTTTGAAAAAAAAAAGTTGGTGGCTATTCGGCGAAACTGGGGAAAAAGCATTCTTTTTCACATGTCTGTCAACCGAAATTGTGTCTCATTCATGACAGAATTTCATTCAAATCGGTTAAAAAGGAAGGAGATATTTAAATTTTTATCCCCTTGTCACCCGGTATATTGTTTAAAATGTAACAATTAATTTAGTGTAGTTCACCCACTGATGATGATAACTTAGTTATCGAAATGAGAAGTTGTTTAGGGGGAAGGGGGGTTTTTTTTTAAATTTTTGAAGGACTTCATCCAAAAAAATCACTTAGTTCATTTGTAATTATTTTTTTCTGTCGTCGAACAATCCTTAGAATTCTAAGATATATAATAGAATATACTAAACATCGGGGGAAAAAAATCAGATACGATTCAATTTCCCAATCTAAACTGGGGAAAAGGGTTCGCTTACGATTCCTCAAAAGGAATGTTTTGCTAACCTTTCCATCTTCCATGCACCTGAAGCATCAATAAATCAAATTCCAAAAGATTTTTTTTGGGGTTAAAAACTATGGGGATTACTTTTTTTTGGAGTTGAGGTTTTTTTATGGATGTCGAAGTGGGTTTTTCCGGGGGTACGCGCCCCAATACTTTCAACCACACCCGCAACATTACATACCTACTATATTATCCGTCTTTTCCCTTTCCCCTCCTGTAAGAAGAATGCGATCCCCGTGTTTTTGTTTTTTTCAATATACATCTTAGATGCTCACTGCAAAAAAACTGTCTTTTTTTTGTTGGATTTTTTTCCCTTTTGGGTGCAGTCAAGAACCATAAAATCGTTTTTTATAGATGGGTTCTATATTCTATGGAAATCCACTGTTATACGATTCAGATTGCCATTCATCCACGATATTAATCAAACACGTATCCAAAATTTTTTTGTCGGGGAGGGTCCAGGTCCGGGAAAATGATCCGAAAAAAAGGATCCGAAAAAATGGTAGAAGTAATCCATATTTATTTAAACGGGAAAAAGGATAGACAAATACAATCAATGGGGCCCTCCAAGTCAATTCCACGAAAAAAATATATATATATATATATATATATATATATATATATATAAAAACTAGCGGACCCGACAGACGTTGTCCTGTCCAAATTTCTATTTTCCCCCAAAAATGTTTTTGGGGGAAAATTTTCCGTTATCCCATTTTCCTTTTTCCCCCCTTTTTGTCTTTACCCCGTTACCCCGTTACCCCCTTTTTATCCTGTAATCCTGTTATCCAGTTTTTCCATTATCCCGTTATTCCGTTATCCGTTATCCCATTATCCTGTTATCCCGTTATCCTGTTATCCTGTTATCCCTTTTTCCCTGAAAATCTCATTTGTTTTTTATCCCGTTTTCCCTTTTTTTCGTTATCCCGTTATTCCTGTTACCCCGTTTTCCTGTTACCCCGTTTTTTTTTTACCCCGTTCCCCTTTTTTCCCCCTTTTTCCCCCTTTATCCTGTCATCCCCGTTACCCCTTTTTTTTTCGTTATCCCTTTAAATTGCGTTACCCCGTTTTCCTGTTATAAAAAAAAAAAAAAAATGGGGGTTTGGGATCGTAGAAGGGTGAAAATTAAGAGTAATATGTTTTTTTAATTTCCCCAAGTCACAAAACATAAAAATAAAAATCTTCCCAAAAAAAAAAATGGGGGTTGATCGTAGAGGGGTAAAAATTCGGGGTTAAAATGTATTTTGAATGCTGTATCATAAAAAAATAAAAACCCGAAATTTTGTCTGAAAAAAAAAAAAATTAACTTAAGGGACCACCCCCTTTAAAATTTAGGGGATGATTTGTAAATCTAAAAACCCTCCAGGGCACCACCCAAACGCATACACAAAAAATTTAACCCCAAAACGGTCCATCCGTTTAGGGGGAGTTCAGTGACAAAAAAGTACAGTAGAATTTATATATATAAAGATATTGTTGAATGGATGAACAATTCTGTATACTGCTTAAGTTGAACTCCCTTTTTTTTTCAGTTTTATAGTAGCTGTAGTTCCAAAAAAGTTTCCCAAAATTGTATTGTACTGAAAATAATAAAGCTGTTTTTTTTTTATTATATATATATATATATATAAAAATATAATATATAAATATATATATATATATAATATATATATATATATATATATATATATATAGTTTACCTTATTTCCAAAGTGTATGCATTTCGGGAAATTTATACCCTTTCCCTCATCAGTACGAATAATACAAAGAGTTTAACGAATGGTCACCATAAATAAAAAAAATAAAAAAAATGGATAAAGGACAAATTTGGTCATCTCTACTTTGTTTTTTATATTTATATATATATATATATATATATATATATATATATATTGTTATGTTAGGAAGGACCAGTAATATATGTTAAAGGTGAAAAGAAAAATTTCTTTAAAAAAAACAAAATAATATTTTTTTTAAAAGTTAGTAGTTTATGAGATATTGTTTTTTCAATTTTTTAGATTCTATTTCCTTTTTTAAAGCATTTGTTAATATTGATAGGTAAAAATATGCAAAAACTATAATGCAATCATTTTCATTTCTTTTAAAATGATTACAACCTATAATTGTTTAAAAAAAAACAAAGAAGTCTAGATTTACAAAATCATTCTGAATTAAATGTGATCAACAAAAATTTTAAGCTTGAAACATACAGTATATGAAAGTATCTAACTAAAAAAAGCCAATGGGAGAACAAGAAAATTTTGATGACAATAGCCAATCAGGTAAAAGAGATGGTGGGGATAAAAGATTTGAAATTGTGGGGAAAAATAAGAACTGGGGAAACGTAAAGATTTAAATTATTTTCAAATATTGTATTTAGTTTATAAAAAAATGTAAAATATATTAGTTCATAAGTTCTCTCAAATAACACCAAAATAGTGAAAGTTCGACAAGAAAGTGCGCGATTTTGAAAATTCAACTAAAAAAGACAAAAAAAGAATGGTATTCAGGGGAAGAGAAAACAAAGCTAGGTAGAAAAAAATTTTAGAAAAAGAAAATTGAATTTTTTTACGAATGACAAAGTAGTTTGCCAAAAATAACAAAAACCCAAATTTAACTTCTGGGTCATTTCGACACAAAAAAAAAAGCATGGGAAAATTACCTTTTGTTCCACAAAACAAACTTGTCCAAGCTGATTTCGGGGATTTTGGATGGTTCCTTTAAAAAGGAGAGTCCCCCGGGGGTGGATGAAGCAGGATTTCAGATTATTGGCAGGTATTGCATCAGTGACAGTTCCAGCTCCAGGTATAAACCCCTTTTTTTGCACATCACAAACTGAATCACTTTACAACGTAACTTGTATTTTGAAGCACCCCTATTTTATTTTGGTATTGAACTATAAAAAAAATTCCCCCCAAGTCAAAAAGAAAAAGTGAGGTTATATCTACATCTACATCTACAAAAAAAAAAAAAATTACTAAAGGGATTTTGGGTTGTGATAAAAGAAGATCTAACCCAATGGAGACTTGAGCTGATGACAAAAGGCTATAAATAAATTATCGAAGACATTCAGTATGGACTGAAAAGGGAAAATATATGTGAAATGCCGAAATGAAATCCAAACTATCAATAAAGAAGAAGACCTACCCAAAATTTTAAATGAGGTTTGACGAACTTACCATATAGGTTTAATTTTGTCCATTTATACGAATTTTAAATTATTTTTACTAAAATTTTCTTGTTTTTAAGTTTTTTTTTTTGAATGAATGCATAAAACGTAGTTTCTAAATCTAGTTATTTCAGCAGCTATAGTGACTTATAAAATTTAAAGGGAAAAACTAGTAGAATCATTATCAATGAATTTCGAAAAGTAAACTTTTATCGGTATCTCACCTGGAAGTAATATAAACAAAGTAAAACACTTTCATACTGTAATATAAATGTATAGATTAGTATATATGTGTATATAGGGGGAGACTAAAGCAACTCAGCCTACTTGAACTACCTAATCAGCTTTTCGTAGCTGTCTTTCCTTTATCATTACTCACTTGATTGTATATTTGCATTATTATTAAAGGATGATAGAGTTTCTTGATATTCGGGATGGGGAGGGTGACATTGAGACTAAAATATGTAATGATATGGAATGTTTTAGATATGTTAACGATAGAATTCATTTAAATGTGATACATTTTAACATAAGAAGTATCCGAAAACATTTTGATGAACTGATGATAAAATTTGCAAGACGAAATTGAATATATTGATGTAATATTTCCCTTTTAAAACATGGGCCATTGATAACGTGAGAGATTTCAATATTCCAAATTTTAATGTCTATCACAATGAATGGGGCCATAAATAAAAGTGATGGTTTGATTATTTACGTCAAACAAGATATGCCTGCTAATATACAATTATTTAACCTAACAGAAACGAAATTATTAAGGATTAACCTGAAAAAGAATAATAATCCCATAGGAATCACTGCCCCCCTACAGCCCCCTTTCCCAACCAAACCAATCACAATTCATTGAAGACATAAAACGTATCTTTCAAATATAAACAATGAACAGATTTTAAATATTTCGGTGATATAAATATAAACCTTCAAGGGTACTACTGCAAATGACGTAAATACATACATCAACAATTTTGGAGAATGGATTTGTTTCCCTTTTTAAATTTTAAATTTACAAGAGTAAAAGAAAAATTTGAAAGTTTTAATAGACCACATTTTTTTAAAAAACAAGTCATTGAAAAATCTTTCTAAAATCAAACCAATGGTAATAAAGAGCGACTTATCCGATCATTTTTCGATAGCTATCGGTATCGAAATAATAAGCAAAAAATAGAAACATATCACCAAAGCAAAATTATATAAAGAAAAACCCATTCACAGAAACTCAATTTATATTTACAAACTGAATCATGGAATGATGTTCTGAACAATAATAACATACAGGAAGCAATGATATATTTGATCTAAAATACAGAACTTTCATTAACAAAGCAAAATACAAAAATAACACTTAGAACCTCAGAACAAAGGGAAAAAAAACCATTTGGGTAACCCCGTGGCCTAATACAATCGATAAAACATAGAGATTATCTAAAAAAAGGGGTTTCTGAATAATTATTCTGAAGAAAATAAATTACAATACACACAATATAGAAATAGATTGACTAAGCTTATAAAAACTACTAAAAATGATTATTATAAAAAAAAAAAAAGTGAAGTATAAGGGGAAAAACAAAAAAACCCGGGAGTTGATGAATGAGGCCTCAAAACAATAATGTCACTAAAAAAACCCCGAAAAAATATACCCCGTGAAATCCCCCGATGGAAAAAATTTTTTCAAATAATAGTGAAAAACAAACACAAAAGTATTTTGTAAGTATTGGTACAGAAATGGCTGAAAGATTGAAAAATGGAAGAATTACCTAGACAATTTAAATGAATCTTCAGCCTATCTTCTATATTTTAACCCAATTACTGAAAATGAACTCATTGGAAAAAAAAATCAATCTTTAAAAATAATGTTTTTCTCCTGGTCCAGATGGAATTCCAGCAAAATCATAAAAAAAAAATCATAATTTTCTTGATAAAACCCTGGTACATCTCATAAATTTAGTATTCAGAAGTGGTATGCCCCTCAGCAGGGGGAAAAAATTTTTTAGTGACCCCTGTATATAAATGGGGAAGAATGAAGAACTAACAAACTACCGACCGATTTCAGGGAATTAACAATTTTGCAAAAAAATTTTTTTGAACGATGCATGAAAGATAGACTTATGAGTTTTTCAATAAACATTCAATAATATCACGGAGCCAATTTGGTTTTTGGGGAAAAAATTGGACAGAGAATGCATTGGAAATAAGTAGACAGATAAATTTTTTCCCTTGAGGGCTCAAAAAATGTATGGCTGTTTTTCTGACCTAGCAAAAGCGTTTGACACCGTCCAGCATGGTGTCTTGATTGATAAATTATACAAGGTAGGTATACGTGGTCCAGCCCTTTGAGGTCATGAAAAATTTACTTGGACCATAGAACTCAACAAGTAAAAATTGAAAAACCATCTGAGTGACCCACTAGAAAAAAAATATCGGAATTCCACAAGGAAAATTGTAATAGGTCCTATACTATTTCTATATATCTTAACAGTATTTTAAAAATAAAACAAACCAAAGGAAGCCTAATATCATATGCTGATGAAAATTGCCATAGTGTTTTCCGGGTTTTAAAATGGGTTGATTTGTATAAAGTAGCAGAAGAGGATTTTAAAAAAAATCCAGACCTGGCTAAATCACAATTTATTGAGTTTGGGAATAAAAAAAAAACAAAATATTTTTCCCCTTTTACCCCTTCCCAAGTCACAGACCAACCTAGGAATGAGCTACTAAAAATACACAAATTCACCTGTAAAAAACAATATAATGAATGTACCTGTCCACAAGTTGATAAAACTACCTCAATGAAATCCCTTTTTGGCATTGTTATAGATCAGCACATGCGAGGGGATGATCAAGCAAAGTACGTTATAAAACGAATTGGTTCCTTTACCACAGATTCTATATTCTAAGAGATATACTTAATAAAACAATCTAATATTATTATATAACTCACTAGTAGAATCTGTGTAAGATATTGTATCATTATCTGGGGGGCCCCTATAATAATGTTCTAAAAATATTCAGCTTGCTAAAAACTCTATTCTAAAAAATTAAAGAAAAAACAGACGTTACTCAACGCAGTCTCTTTATCAGGAATCCAATATTTTTTAAGGTTTTGGAAACGTTTACGCTTACCAGTGCTTGATCGGGTATTAAAAGGGAAAAAAATTAATTTTTCTATAAATCATTCACGATCCACCGATTCACTGAAAATCTGTCTCTTAGGGTGCCCTTAATGAAAAAAAAATCACCCCAAAGAAATATATTTTTTTGGACCCAGGTTATACAATATGCTTCCACTACAAGTTAAGAAATTAAATACATTGAATTCTACAAACGTTTATCAAGGATATTATCGGACGAAATCAGAATATGTATAATACAATTTTCGAATTTTCCCTTTACAGTAAATGAACGTCTAATCTATAATCAAAAAACCTTTTGGGAAAAAATTTGAGAGATTCTATCATTTTGGAAAATGGTACTAGAAAGATGATTATAATTTGTAAACAAGTATATATGAAAATCAGAAAAAAACAGAGGATATCAAACCGCAATACAAGCTCTTGAAGCTTAGGCGATGTGGGGTGTTATCTGGTTTTCTTAAAAACCCATTTTATCAAAATTTTATAAATCATTATTTATAGTTGCATATGTACACAAAATGGAAAAGATATGAATAAATTGAATTGAATAAATTGAATTGAATTGAATTTTACAATATCCAACACTGTTTCTTATTATTCTATAAAAAATTTAAACAATGGCTTATAGTTATAAGTTATTTATCGCGGCCAGGTTTATAAGTTTTCCTGAATAAAGGAAATAATTGTTTTTGATAATTCTGGTTTATTTTCCACAATGATATGCCAATATTTTTTACTTATAAACACTGAACTGAAAATAGTTCGAGTGACATCAAAACAGGCAGTGGCCCTATTGCCAGTTTCCGGCCCTGAGGCGAAGGCGTACCAACTGAGATTAGTCGTGGTAAGAAAAGTAATAGTAATTGGCAACAAAAGGGGCGAGAAAAAAGTAACGTTAGCTGGCAATTATTATTTCGTAACAATTAGCTATTATCATATCACAATATAAAAAATTGGCTTCCCCCTTTGGAGCTGAATTGCCTAAATAAGTATTAGAGGTATATCAGTAATCGAAATCAAAATATTTATCCAGGGAGAAAAAATTTGTAATAAAAAATAACGTGGGGAAAAAAATTTAAAAAAAATTATTATTTTAAAAAAACTATTAATATTTCATAACTATATATATATATATATATATATATATATATATATATATAAAAAATAGGATATTTAAAAACAGCAATGGTACTTACAACTTTTTTGAGGTTGGTTTCAAAAGATGTTAAAAAATATTCATCTAAAAATAGTGATACAAAAGAAAAAACGTAGATCAAGGAATGAAACGAAGTTCAAAAATTATTATAATCACATTTGGGGTTTTTTAAAATTATATAAATATAAATGTGTACCTATTTGGGGTGACAAGTGAAACTGACAGGTTAGGAATGAATCTCGCAATTATATTTAAGCCAACGACACCTGACAAGTGGGCACTTGAAATAGTTACAGGGTGCCAACTGTTGATTAGTACCAACTGATGTTTCCAGGTGGCGGTAATGTTAAGAAGAACTATTATTTTATATTACATTGTTTCAATTTTGATTGATATCTAAAGACAAAAGAATAAGAGATCTCACTCAAAAAGGTTAATATATTTTATTTATTTTATATATATATATATATACAGAGTGACCCATTTGAAAGCGGACCACCTCTCTAAAACTGTTATTTATTATCCGATTCAGAAGGTTTTTTCAGTAGATAGAGCATCAATAGTTACAGTAGAATTCCATAAATTCGGGAAAAAAAAATTAAAATTTCACGGCCTACTTCGAATTTTTCAAGGTCAAAACCATAAAACATACTAGCAATTTGTTTAATGAAATTTTTACGACGTTATTGATTATTGATGTTATAGGGTGACCAAAATTTCACGATATTTTTTTTAACAGGGTATAGGGGATACGTGAATTTAGTATTTTTTCAAAAAATTTCGTAAAAATAAATCACAATTTGGGAAAATTTCGTTTGTTTTTAGGTCGTTATAGTTGTTGTTATTCAAAATGGCATCAAATTATGTTTCTTCCAAACGTGTGTTCTGCAGTGTTCTGATGGACATAACTATGGAGTTACGTTTGGAAGAAACATAATTTGACGCCATTTTGAATAACTGCTGTTTACAAACTCGACTGCTAACGACCTGAAAGGGCATTTTAAACGATATTTTCAACAAGATTGTGATTTATATGACGACTATTCGAAATATTTTGATAAAGCGATATGAATTTTACTCATGCCATATTTCTGTTGAGAAAAATAATTTTATCGTGAAATTTTGGTCACACCCATTTGAATGCATCACAAATCAATAATCAAAATTGATTATTTATTGTCTTTTGGAATCCATCAAAAAATTTTACTCATGCCATATTTCTGTTGAGAAAAATAATTTTATTGTTTCCTTTTGTTCCCCGTCATTATAAAAATATTTTTTCATTCCCGCCACCCTGGTAACATCAGTTGGTATTTAATCTAAAAAGTTCACCACTGTAACTATTTCCAAGTGTCACCCGTCAGGTGTCATTGGCTTGAATATAATTGCGAGATTCATTTGACTTGACTTTTGTTTTCCCCTTTTTATTCTCAGTTGTAATATCACAAGAAGTGAGAACGAAGTGAAAATAATTCAACAGATTTTCGAAAACTTGTGCCAGCAATGGACAAGAGAGCCCGATGGGCTCGAGAGGCTATTGCCAAATGGCAACAAGTTTGTGAAAAATCTGGGGAATTAGTTTCTACTTTATCGAACCCCGTGTGGTATTATATAGATTATTTTTTTATGTTACAGTCACATGTCCTCGCAAAATGATATAGGATGTAAACTGTTTTTGATTCAATTTTCACCTTTCATGTAAATTGATGATAGACGTCAAATTAAAAATATACGTGGTCAGACAATAAAAACAAAATACCTCAAAGAATTCCGCGGCATTTTATAGGGGAGAAAATTCTCACATTAATAATGTTTTGATTGGTCATAACGTACCTGAATAATTGAAAGTTTCTATTGGTTTCTAGAAAAGTCAAAAAATAATCAGTTGTGATATCATAAGAGAGTGAGAAGAAAGTGAAAATAATTCGACAGATTCTCGAAAATTTGTTGGCAACAAGTTTAGAAATAAATCTGGAGAATTATTTTCATTTTATCGAACTCTCTGTGGTATTCTATAGATTATTTTTTTTTGTTACAGTCACATGTCCTCGCAGAATGATATAGGATGTAAACCGTTTTTGATTCAATTTTCACTTTTCATGCAAATTGATGATAGACGTCAAATTAAAAATATACGTGGTCAGACAATAAAAACAAAATACCTCAAAGAATTCCCCCTTTTTAAAAAAAAAATTTTTTTTTTTTTAAAAACCCAAAAAAACCAAGTTTGAGAAATAAATCTGGAAATTATTTTCCCACTCCATCGAACCCCGGGGGATTCATAGATTATTTTTTTGTTACATACATGTCCTCGCAAAAAGATATAGGATAAACGTTTTGATTCAATTTTCACTTTTCATAAATTGATGATAGACGTCAAATTAAAAATATACGTGGGAGATAATAAAACAAAATACCTCAAAGAATTCCCGGGGAATTTTATAGGTAGAAAATTTCACATTAATAATGTTTTGATTGGTCATAACTTAAACTCATCTACCTGTATAACGTCTATTCCACAAACAACGATTTTGGACATACTCAGTGCGTATACCAACGAAAAGTATATAAATCAGTTGTTCTACAGTCTACAGACTAGGTACCTAATCATTATAATTACCTAATTATAAAATAACCTTTCTGGCTTTCTGAGTAACAAATTCATCGATAATTTCCGTAAAATATATTTTTTCACAGATTTCGGATTCAATAGAGATGATGGCCAAATCTTAAAGCCTTTCTTGTGTCATATTATTTCTCAAGTAATTTTTAATAATTTTTAATTTGCTGAAACTTCTTTCTCCTGAAGCCACAAAAACAGGTCAGGTTAAAAAAAATCTTATTGTTAGAGCAAAATTAGGAAAATAGGAAATGAGATCATTTTTGACTATGATTTCTAATACCTCAATTGTCTGTTTCTTACCTGGAAAAATATCTTTGAATGAAGTTATTTCATTAAACAGTTGTATACCGTCTATATCTTTCACGATACTTCCTTCCTCTTGTACCTGTAACTTAATATCTAAGTCCATGCAGGCTTTCATGAGATCATCACTAGAAATGTTGTGAAACTCGTACAGAAAGCAGAATATTGAAAAGCACTCAGATAATAATGTAAATTTTTCATTTACCGAAGAAATCGCGTGATCAAGAATTGCAAAATAGAAAGAAGTCTTGAATTGCTGGAAGGGATTCAAAAGGGGTTCATCACTGCCCTCGTAATCAAATAAACGGACCTTTTTTTCTGAGCCTCGAACTTGGAAATTCGGGATCAATACCTAAATCTCTAGCAAGTGTTGTGGCTGATTCGACAAATATTTTGAAATTATCGTCTGATCTTTGTGAGACAAAATATTTTTTTTAATTATCTAAGCCTTCAATGCATTCCGCGATGTTTAATTTAGGATTTTGAAGCATTTTACTCAGAACATTAATTCTTGATAATAAATCATGCCAAATCAAAATTGAACACAAAATTTTGAATGATTCAAGATTTTTAATTATTGATTTTGCACCATTTTTTGTTTTCGCGTCTCTGGTGGAATCTTCAATTAAGGCATTTAATGCGGTAATAATGTTTTTGAGGTCTTGCTTTAGAGGTCTAATAGCATTGATACGACTTTCCCACCTTGTTTCACTTAATGGTTTCAAAGTTAGACTTTTCACGTATTTTTTTAGTGAATCCCATCGATATGGGGACGCAGAAAAAAAATTATATACCTCTTGTATCATATAAAAAAATCCAGAAATTTCACCACTGGAGCTGGCAGCGTCATTAACGACGAGGTTTAAGGTATGAGCCGCACACGGCACGTATAATGCTCTAGGATTGATATCGAGAATCCGTTTCTGAAGCCCTATATTTTTCCCCTTCATGTTCGATCCATTGTCGTAGCCCTGACCACGTGTATATCTTTAACTTCGAGCTGCGGACTAGGTAATAGCTTCTCTAATAGAAAATTGCACATACCTTCTCCAGTGGTATCAGTTACTGAAAAAAATCCTAGAAAAGAATCTAAAATATCTACTTTACTTTTACCATCAGTAGTGTTCACACATCTAATTACAAACGTTATTTGTTCTGTATGACTAATATCGGCCGTAGAGTCGAGAATTATAGTGTAATATTTGGCTTTTTTGACAATGCGTGTTATCTCATTACGAATAGATTCGGCTAAAATATGAATTACTTCATTTTGAAAATGCTGCCCTAAGTAGTGTGGAATACGTGTTTTTTAATCTTTGTATTTACTGATATTATTAAGGTGTTCTGAAATAACTGGATCAAATTTGGCCAACATCTCTACTGCCTTTAAAAAATTACCATTATCTCTATGATACAACTCCGTACTAGTTCCTCTGAATGCTAAATTTTGACTGGCTAAAAATTGTACTACAGCAATCATTCTTTCAATGATAGCGCGCCATCGCTTTTTCTCTCTATTGTAAACATTTTGTTGTTCCGCGTCAATAGTACAATTTTTTTCCATCCTCGTCTTTATTTCGCACCACGATCTTATAGAGTTAACGTGTTTTAGAGTATTTTCATGCTTATTGAGGTAATCCGAACAATGACGCCAATCAGAAAAGCCAGTACTTACAAGTTGTGTTGAACTATCTCTACTAAACAATTTACATGCATAACAAAAAATACAATTTAGTTTTATGGAATAGCAGAGCCATGCGCGATTTATTTTCTCCCCGTTCACTAAAGTTTTGTTATAATATGAACAGCTAAATTTTCTGCCACTCTCATCAATCGGAATTTGAAATCTGCAACTTGTTTGGGACCGTGTTCTACCAATAAATCAATATATTTTTTGTCAAAATGTTAGGCCAAGACCTGGATCATCTAGTGCTACTTGAGCAGAGCCCTCTTCCTCTTTGCTCTCATCTTCACATTCGGCTTCACTGGGAATGGGACTGCTTGATGATGATCTTGCAGCTTTATCACATTCATCGGGTGTGAAATCTAGTGATTTATTGTTTGTTTCACTGGTACTGGTGGATGTTGATGGTTGAGAATAATCAAACTCCGCGATTTGATTCAAACCTTTTTGTTCGGGCTCACTTTTATCCGGTTTTCCAAAATACTTTTTCAATGCTCCCGCTTGTTTTGAGATTTCTTCTATTCTTCTCTTTTCTATAGAAGGCACCTGACTCTCTTTTAGTTTTTCTGTTTCTGGACGACGACGACATCTAAAGGTAAAAGGTAAGAAGAACGATAAGTATATCATGGCTCACAGATGCATATAAAATGAATAGGAATTCTTCAGAAATTTTGAAATTCATCGAAATGACCTCTAAAAAGTACCTACCATTGTTAATACTTTTTTTTACTTAAAGTGTAAGAATATGGGTTATTCATAAGAAATTCCCATTCCTGTTGAAAAAGTTAGGGCAAATTATTTAAAATAAATAATGATTCGTAGCGCTCTTTCAAAATCTGGGTAACAATTAAAATTTTCATAAACTCCCCGGTTGGTAACCTATAATTTTTGTAAGAAAATTATATTTTGTGCTAACGAATTTTGAAAGAATTGAAAATAAATTTTGAATTTTCAAACGGTCTGTACTTATTTTCAAAACGAATCATCGCGACAAAATTAGTTTAAAAATATGCCCACTTTTTTTATCTAATTAGAAAACACCCTGTACAACATTTCATTCGTTCATAAATCTAGTTAAGAGCTTTGGTACTTACCACAGTTCTGATTTAAATATTTAAACGATACTCAACAGCAACACCTTGTCACTAATTTCCAATATTAACTTACACTTGCACTTGATCGTGTTTATGACCAGTCTTATTGTATGTTGATTCAAAATTAAATGAACATTTTGAAATGAAAATGGTTTATATATAGTGGTGAAGTAGCAAAAAAAAATTCCGATGCCGCATCCCTTTAACTTTGTTGAAACAATCCATTTCTTATCTATAAAGAAAACCGCTAAAATAAAGTTTCTTTGGACCATTGACCTGCGAGCCGCGTGCCGACTGTGATATATATAGTCTTTACAAGTAGTTGGCACGGCGAAAAAAAATTCAAAGGAGGCCGCCCGGCGAACAGCAGCACGTTTTTTTCAAAGGTTTCGCCGCTGGTACCTCCTTTAAAATTTTTTTCGCTGTTCCAACTGACATCGTAAAGTCTATACGTACATAAATAAGCCGCCGCGCCGCACACAGGAACCAAACATACTTAGTTGTGTCAAAAATATGGCCCTTGGTTTTTTTTTATAGAAATTTCAATTTTTTATACTACATTGCCGGCTCTGCCATGAATTTTGCTCTCAAATGAAGAATGTGTGTAGATGAGAGTAGGAGAAGATACTAATGGACAATAGACCAACACACAACACAACTAAGCACTAACGTTTCATTTTTCTTCTTAAAAAATAGCTGATTGTTATAACTGAATGCGGCCTGCGGCCGCCTCACGGAAGCCCCTTAGTTTGGCCGCCCGCGTGCGGTGCACGCGCTGCACACCTGCTAGGATCGGCCCTGGGGATACAATAGATTTTTATTGTGAAATATATTATTTACCGCTCTTATTTTATTGTTTCTGAACTAGTGACTGACGTCACTGACTATTATGTCCGACTCATGGTATAGTGATTGAATAGATTCAAGTTTTTCTGATTCAGATAGCAGTAGTTCGAGTTGTGGTATCACTAACCCAGACATTTTGGATGAAAATTCATCAGATCACTCCTTGATTTGTCAACAGTCTTCAATTCCCAATGATTCGCTTAAAGAAGTTCCTACTTCTAATAGTCACAATTCGTTAAATGCTGTGGAAAAGCTTAGGAAGTGGGCTGTTGAAAATAAAGTGACATTGAGGGCCATGAATCAACTTTTTGCAATTTTAGTAGAAGCTAAACCTGATGATTTTCATGGATTACCTAGAGATGTCACAACTTTTCTAGCTACTCCAAAATTAACAATTACCCGAAAAGTAGATCCGGGGGAATATTATCACTTCGAAATACATAAATCCCTCAGGGACCTTTTAAAAAAAATTGTAGAAAACCAACAGATCCAATTCAAATTGGTATAAACATAGATGGATTGCCCGTAGCGAAAAGTTCAAATAGTCAGTTTTATACCATACTTGGTTTGGAATCTAAGAATGTGTTTTTAATTGGATTGTATCACGGCTACGAAAAACCCTAAAATGTCAATCAATTTCTTTCAGAAGCCATTCAGCTAAATAACAATGGTGTTGAATTATTCGGTCAGATTTACAATTTCAAAATAATAGAGAATTTATTTGATGCAGTGGCAAAAGCATCCATATTAGCAATTAAGGGTCATGCAGGTTATAGTTCTTTCACAAAATGTACTCAGCATGGGGAAAGCATTCAAGACCGTGTTTGTTTCCCAGCTAGATGCAAAGTTCTAGTCTTATACTGTTAGGGGTCAGTTCTAGTCCTACTTACTCTATGACATATTTTCTAGTTAGCATGATTCATTTTGAAAGTAATTTTAGAGACATATATCCAATCTTGCAATTCTTGTTTTCCAGAGATATCCCTGTAGTGACAGAAGAAACGGGTTAATAAAATATGTGTTATTATTATTATAACTATATAGAAATAGACCTGTTAAAATTCATGTTGTTTTATTTCATTGTAGGGAAGGGGTGCGCAGCATGAGGAAATCAAATGTTTTTTTTTAGTGGAACCTGCAATTCCAATCCACAAATACTCTTGAGGAAAACGTACGTATTGCACTACTACATAATTTTTTAAATGAAGTTTTGTTTCTTGGCGAATGTAAGCAAAAACATTGCTTGAATTGTCAGACATATTAACTCAATGTAGAAGTTCATACTATGGATGTAAAAATACCATTCAAGATTTTATATTTGCGGATACTCATGTGGGGAAGCAGATGTATTTTTCTTTATTTTCTTAACTCCTGAAATTTCAGGAAATAGTTATTTTGTTAGGGAAAACCCTTTTCCCAGAATATTTAGGAATATTACTATCATATTCCTGAATTACTTTGATATTTTGGAATATTCATAGAATATGTCATGGAATATTCTAGAATATCCTTTCTGGAATATTCATGGAATATGCAGGTATATTCTGATATACAGAATATTCCCATAGGATATTCCAGGTATTATTTCTGGAATATTCATGGAATATTCAGGAATATTCTGGATATTCCGGGAATATTCCTCATGGAATAGTAAAGGGAATATCAAAATTTTCCCCACCAGCACATTCTAGGAGATTCCAAAAAATATGTATATCCCTGGCACATTCAAGAATATTCCAACATCCCAAAATAATATTCTATGAATATTCATGGGATATCAGTGCTGATCTGGGCTAAAAGACTACGGAGAAAAACTCTTCGATTTATTCATCCACATGGCATGGAAGTTTTAACGAAATTTTGGTGAAAGAGATGCATGCAGCATTCCGGTGAATCTGCGCATTCACCATATCTTCAAAATGTATGTATTTCTGGCGATCTTGCTGAGAATACCAGGTCATAGCTATGGAATTATTGTATTGTCATCGGTTCTTAATACGTGTGGAAAATTTCAATTAATTCGGACGTCTGGAAGTGGGTGAGGAATAATTTAAAAGGTTCCATTACCTACTTTCATACATACATAAAAACTGGTGAAGTTAATAAAGCGTGTATAAAAAGTTAAATGTAAAAGTTGTGTGGTTATGACTGAATTTTGATTGAATGCTATCAAAAATAGAGTAGCGTGCAGATTTCAGAGGATAATTTTATTTTTTTAAAAGGGATACCCTGTATATTATTGAATTTTTTTAATGTTTTTTTTTCCTGATTTCAAAATTATGCCATATGTTACCCCTATCTTATACCGTATTTGAGTTATTAAAAGTCGAATAACTTAATTAGACTAGTTGTTACTCTAAATACATATCCTATGAAAGTTAACATTATTAAAGTAATCTATGAGCATGACAACTATATTATGTTCATTTAGTGACATTTCTTCAATGAAATAATCAAAATTGTTTATAGTGAGGAAGAAAAAGTTCAAATATTTATACAAAAATAGATAACAAAGATTTCGTTTTTGGTTAGTTTTTAACCACTTTCTTAGTTGTTTGACCCTCAGAACTTAATGAAAACGTGTACGATTTAAGATCAAGGGTCTTACCTTTTATAGTGGGATCCAAAACCACTCTTGATGCCTTGAAAAATGTTCGCCAGCTGCGGGGTTCGAACCCGCGGCGGGTGGAAAACAGTTAACACAATTCTAACGCTCGTACCACTGAGCCGCAAGCCACAAATAACATGGTTACTCATAAAAGATGTTCAATGATTCCACCATTATTGTCAATGCATAATTGATAACGTCTTCTTATATTTATAAGTGCATTGGAAATCGCTTCATTATTGACATTCAGATTCTCTATTTCAAGTCTAATCGTGTCTTTAGTGAGTTGAATATTATTATTATTAAAAATGTCTTTTAGAAACTCCCAGAAAAATAAATCCATAGGGGTCAAGTCCGGACTGTTAGGTGGTCATCCATCCATATTGCGAATACATTATTCAAATGTTCTTGAACGGGTAGGACACTATGCGGGGTTGCCTCATCTTGCATCCAAATCATACTGGCAAGCTTGGCTCCCGAAAAATTCTGTAAAATAATATTTTTTACTTCTGGGATGAGTATTTATTGAAAGGTAAGTCCTGTTTATATATAATCATCAAATATAGGGCCAACAATTTTATTTCTATAAATTCCGCACCAAACGCAAACAGTTTTTTTTCCTGTTTCCTTCATTTGTTTTACAAATCTTTTCCTGTTTAGTCCAGGATCCATGGTCCACTTCTGCACTTGATTACTATCAAGCTAATTTTCCATGAGTAGCTTCATTTTGATGAGACGCCCAACAATTTCCTGTACGAACTCTCGATTGTGGTAGCTAACAGAGGTAGCAAGGATAAAATATGTCGATTTGATGATTCTCAAAAATGTATTACTAACTGGGTTTTTTTTGGTAAATCTCAAGATAATTATCTAAATTATCCGAAAAAATATTTGACTTACAAAATGTATGGTTTGATCAAAGAGTCCCCTCCTTTCAATAGTATCGATAATGAAGTCATTAAAAATGATTACTAACCAGCTGATTTTTTTTTTACTTAGTTAATATTTATATAATTCAACAGTCACATTGTCCTACAAATTGCGTGGTACGTTATCGCGGTGCTCCAAATAAATATATATTTGAAATTCATGAAATTAAAAATCAATTTATTTCCCAAGAGACACAAAAAAAAAAGTTGACTTTTTGGTAGATTTCACTCAACAAGAAGTTAAAAAATTAATAATCGTCAACATCGAATGAGGTAGTTCAAATTATTGAAGAGTATGTATGCAGAGTGTTTTCATTAAAAACAAAAAATGATATCAACAAAGGACGGTATGAGTTATTTGAAAAGGATATAAATCAAAAATGAAAATGAAGAAATTTTAAAACAAAATCGTAGGATATGATCCTTCCAGTTTGCCACCAACAAAACAAAAATTGTTGCAACAAATTAAAAGAACTGCATTCATCTGCAATGTATGATGTAATGCACACATGCGGTGCCCCACGGAAAAATTGCCAGAAAATTTTGGATGGACGATAATTGATGGCAAATATGAATATTATTGGTTTGATGGTCCCCAAAGTCCATCTTTTGAAGAATTATCTTCTGACATACAAGGTACCCTATTAATACTATTGTTATTTATTGATTGATTATTCATTATTATATAATTTACTAAATTTTTTCATGTTATTACAGAGTCAGATATCACGAATGAGGAAAGTCAAATAGATGGAGATGACAGCGATGTTACTAGCGGAGATTATGAAGATTTATCAGATAAATCTGATGAAGATTCATTTTTTTTTATATATAAATACACAAATTTTTGTACCTAGTTTACTAAAACATTAAGTTATTTAAATTAAAAAAAAGATTTTTTCACTGTATCTTATGTTACAAATAGGCCTAGTGATACATACCTGTTTTCTTGTAGGACATTGTTCCATTTGGGCAGAGGACACACTAACCTATCATGCAATATTTTTGTCCTACAGTTAGTAATGAGAAAAATGGTCTTGTGGTATTAACAATTTCTGAGCGTAGGACCGGGATAACGTACCACGCAATTTGTAGGACAATATGACTATTAAATGATATACATATTAACTAAGTAAAAAAAAAATCAGCTGGTTAGTAATCATTTATGATGACCCCGTTATCGATACATGTTGAAGGGAGGGGACTCTTTGATCAAACCATACATTTTGTAGGACAAATATTTTTTCGAATAATTTAGATAATTATCTTGAGATTTAACAAAAAAAAACAGTTAGTAATAAATTTTTGAGAATCATCAAATTGACATATTTTATCCTTGCTACCTCTGTTAGCTATCACAATAGAGAGTTTCGTACAGGAAATTGTTGGGCGTCTTATCAAAATGAAGCTGCTCACGGAAAATTAGCTTGATAGTAATCAAGTGCAAAAGTGGACCATGGATCCTGGACTAGTTGTTCTTTTTTTCCCACGACCTTCGATTTTTCCTATTGAAAACTCCTGCTGTAGAAATGGATCAGTCCATAATATTTTAGTTAAATAATCTGGATCTTCATTGAAATTTTTTCTGACGGTGTTGAAGGATTTGGATACACACACTTTATGGACTTTTTGCTGCACGTTTATTTTTGCTGTTTTGTATATAGCAAGTATATATTTGAACTTTTTCTTCCTCAATATAAATCATTTTAATTATTCCATTAAAGAAATAGGATACCTCCAAAGCTGACCCAATTCCCAGCAGCGGTGGGTGCATAACGCGCCCGATGGAGAGGCCTACATGCTAATGGTTCTGTCCGTCCACATAGTCTCATTCTATCTATCTTCTATCTAAAGAAATGTAACTAAACAAACATAATATAGTTGCCATTTTCATAGTTTACTTTAAAAAAAATTGTTAATAAATATAGATTGTGAAGTAAAAATATATTTATTGTCGTAGGCGAATCTGCCTTTAGGCTATAGTGCACAAAAATATTTTTATTTGCAATTCCCAAACGTTTTCGGTCAAACGACCATCTTCAGTGGAAATTTTGTTAGAATTTATACAAATTAACTGTAGAAGATGAACTCATTTTGAGACATTATATTTGTAGAAAATTATGATCCGATCCGGACATGTCAAGATAGCAACGAAGGTAAAAAATCAATTACTTCAAAATTACTTCAAAAATGTTAACTTTCGTAGGATAGGTATTTACAGTAACAACTAGTCTAAGTTATTCGACGTTCAATAACTCAAAAAAGTATAAGATAGAGGTAACATATGGTATATTTTTGAAATCAGGAAAAAAAAGTAATTCCAAAAATTCAATAATATACGGGGTATCCAATTCAAAAAAAATTATTTTTTTATCTCCTGAAATCTGCACGCTACTGTATTTTTGATAGCATTTTATCAAAGTTCCGTCATAACCACACAACTTTTACATTTAACTTTTTTTTCAAATACCCCCAAAGGAAAAAAATCTAGTGTGGTAAGGTCTGGAGACCTGGGTGGCCAAGGTTGTTCCATATTACTCCCAATTACCTATCTTACCTCGAAATAGTTCGATACCCCTGCCCAATTATGAATTGGCGATCCATCACATTGAAACCATGAGTTTTGTTTTTCAACAAGGGGCATTTTATAAAACATGACTTATTTCATAATTCAAAAACTACAAGTATCTCGTGAATTTAAATTTTTCCAGGAGAAATATGGGCCAATAGTTAAAACACCGCACCATACATTTGTCTTTCAATATTGATCTCGACATTCTATCACATACTTTGAGTTCTTTAGTGTCCACCACCTGTTTTGTGAACTGGCTACCACATTTGAAGTAAAAGTTGCCTCGTCTGTCCATAACATTTGACAACGAAAAGCACCTGATAGGTGAGTCCAAAGGTGAGCAGTACAGAGCTTTCTGTAAAGCTGAAAGTTGTACACGAGTTTGCGTAAGCGATTTAGAAAAGATGTACATAATAGGCGATTCTGACTAGCATAAATCCCTAAAAAGCGAAAAGAAAGATGCTAAGGGAGCGCGACTTAGAGCAGGCAATGTGAATGCAATAATGTGAGTCAAACAGTTACTTGATAAGCAAGGGTCATGTCTCAGGTAATGTTGTAATTAAGTTGTGGAATATTATTGAAAACTATTGCGTCAAATATTTTTTAGTATTTCAATTCTTCAATTGAATTATGAAAAAATCCGTACCCTGGTGTTTGCAGTGATTCGCTTTTGTTTAGACTTCTTAGTTGATACCATCTGTTGCTTTGGGTGGTGTCAAAATTCACATAGGTTCAACGCATAAAGTTTGTGCATTCGCCTACCTTAGGCTACCTGCACACTGATGCAAAATACGAAATGTCGAGTGACATTTCGTATTTTGCATGAGCTTCCAATCAGTTATAAAATTGGAATGCTCGTCAATCTTGCTATGGCTAGGCTATCATTTGATGATTTACGCAAATGCGCTTCCATACTTTTGTTTTATTTCAAAACCAGTGTGGAGTTGTAGAAATTAGAAATTTTATTCCAACAAAACTATTCGAATATTTACTCATTGTTGTGTGTTCACTGAAATAAATAGTGTTTGTAGATATGTTGTGTGGTCAGCACAGCCACAGGCTAAGATCAGTCAGTGTTTTGCAGCACCAATGGAGGTGAGTTATTATTATATTTTATTTTCTAACTACTGTTCAATTTATCTGGAGTTCAAATGGAACCAAGGCCCTTAAAATATTTGTTGTCGTTAAATACAAGTTTGATTTTTGGGTAAATCGCCGATTATTGTATACATCTCTTTCAAATCGCTTACTTAAACTCGTGTATTAATTTCAGCTTTACAGAACAAAGTGAATAAAACGCCCAGCCCTGTACTGCTGACCTTTGAACTCACCTGTCAGGTGCTTTTGCTCATGAAAATCCCCTGTAAATTTTTTTTTAACTTTAGTATAATTGAAGTGAGTCATATTGAATTTTCAAACTTACAGCTACAAGTATATTTTTTCTTTTTATTTACACCTTCAAAAATATAGGGGCTGATGACGTGCACGGCTGTTACCCGACAGGTAATAGTTTCTGTATTTAGTATCTTCTGACCAATATCTATGCAAATTTTTAGCCTGACAGAACGATCGTTATATAAAAACTTCATGAGCTCTTGGACTGAGATGTCTAAAAACATGGTGTATTCACTTATACCTGTAAAATATTGGGACAAACTGGGGGACAACAGTATAGAACTCTTGTCTATGGACAACAGGCCACTTGATAAAGGGAGTTATCTAGAGTTTCAGATGGCGCCGACGTCGTTTCTTGTCATAATTCAGTAAACAGCAATTTCATACCACACAGGGTGTTTTTGTGATTTGTGTCTCCTGATCCGTTCTGTGATTGTGCTTTTGTCGCCTTTAAGGTTATGTCAATTCGTTGTGAAATATTTTGAGGTTGATCGATCGATGTAACATATTTTGGAACAAATATTCCATGTACTCATGTGTGTTATCAGGGTTATTATATATTGGTTTATATATAATATATATATATATTTATATATATATATAATAACCCTGAGTGTTATATAGAATTTTCGAGAGGGTTCCGAAATAATTCTAATTATGAACGGTACCAATTCATTTTGTATGGTTAATTTTCTATTGATACAGCTCCACCGAGTTGGTACTTATGTATTTCTGTCCCTGTTTGCTCGTGATAAAAATCTTATGATGGAGCGGATAATGATTTCATGAAGTGCTGTAAATTACATACAATTACTTAATTGAGCTTTCAAACCAATAAAAGTAAAATTTGTGAGATAGTGAAGCTCTATCAAACGACTTATAGTTTGCCGATATTGGGTATGGAAATGAAATATTGCGAAGTTTGTCAACAGCTGCCATTTTGAGACTCCAGCGCTGCACTTCAGAGTCGCCGCTTTTTTCGCACGTTGGCGAAAAAATTCTGCAGTTACAGTTCTTATTTAAAGAAAAATTTTATCTACCTTTCTCATGTCAATTTTTCCATTTCTGGAGTGGCACCATTATTTATTTTATTTTTTTTAATCAATATACAATATAATTTGGCATCTTATTTGTTAATGAAGCACATACTTCATGGTTGGTAACTTTTCATATGTTGTTCCTTACATCATCACTAATGTACAGTGAAAAGTTCCCGCAGTCCCCTAACTTTCTGAAGCTAAAATCTAATATTATTCCACTACTAGTAAAATGATTCGTATATGTATAAATTAATTTGAATCTTCTCTGAACCTTTGCCCATTGGAATAATCTTTTTCAACTTGTGATTGTAATGTATCTAGTAACTAGCAAGTCAAATAATTTTATTATTACTTTCATATTTTTTTTTATTATATATATTTTGTATAAATTTTTCCCATGAGATAATAATAATAATAATAATAACAACTTTATTCATCCCAAGAAATAATACAATTATTTATATTAGGGATACAATACAAAATAAATAACATATATTTTCAAACAAGTGACAGTCTTCTGACTAAAAGTATTGGAAAATTCTAAATATAGTGGATATTTTCTTCCAAAGAGCTATGGGAGGACCCTATGGGACGGTTCGGAATTCACTAGCCAAAATCAATATATCTTCATAGAATGAAAAGTCCACGCTTACTTTTGAAATTCATGTGTTTATTAAAAAGTGATAATCATCCTAATCATAGTCATTAGCCTTATCGATCTTGGGAGTGGGCCTTGTTTTTCCGAACAACTGCTTGGTTCGCCCTCCTTCTCCGATTATCTCATGCGGGGTGTTACTGAAAAATAAAATAAAAGCATTTAGATTATTTTTTTCTCCCCTCGTCCTTGTTAGTAGGGCTCACCTTTTCCGGCGAAGTCATTCTAAGATAGCTGGAAGCAGCCTAGACTGTCGCACCAGGATTCATCGATTTCTCAACTTCATCAACAGATTTTATGATATCTACAATGAACTCTCTGATTTTGTTCATGTCAGAAGGTTGTCTGAAAGGTAATAGTCCGGCAGAGATGGCAGTGAATGGCTTGGTAATAGTTTGTATCGGAAAGTTTAATGGAACAATGTCATCGGGGACATTTTCCAATCCCCTCAATTTTCAAGTTAATTCATCATCTAGAGACATCAGTCCACTCTCCTACCTTTTCTCATTCCTTCGTGGAAGTTTCCATGATCCGAAAAAGGCCAAAGGCCAAAGAAATAACTTTGCAAAAATCGCCAGGTAGACCTCAAGAAAAATCTGATTTGTAGTAAGTTTCGAGGATTTCATCTCATTTTCGCGCCAACTGTTCTGAGCGGGATCTTGTTCGTAGCACTATAATCTTTGTAAACGATCAATTCACAATTGTTTGCATGAAGTAATGTTGACAGAAAAAGAAAATTTCATAGGTTTGAAGTTTGACATTTTGCGTGACACAAACAACAAACATTCCTTAACCGCGCCATCTACTGAAGTTCTAAGCAGAATTTAACGTTTTTCATTTGTTGTCCCCCAAAAATTCTAAACATAATCGAATCAGTGAATACACCAGGGTTTTTGGCATCTTATCTTGGACTAATGATTAATTTCCACAATCTAAATTGAACGTTGATGTGAAATCGATACCTGTCATGGAAATTTTATAAGCGATAACTGTAACTGTATATTGGAAATGTAATTAAAATTCGAATGTTAATGAAAAAATAACTTGTGTTGCCTCATATTAGTTATTCATTATATTCGGTAATGAAATATTGTGTTTTAAGTAGTACAATATACGTCATATTTGCACTTTTCGTAATATAAAACTTATCCAACTCCAAACACTTTTAGAAGGAACTTTTTTTCATTGCAAAATAATGAAATAATTTTTTTCACGGAATCAGACACAGAAAGGTTTATCATGGTTTAAATGAAATGATACAAACACCCAGAGCCATGCCGTGCTATGTAGGCCAACCAATAGAGAAAAAATGGAGGCTATTCTCCCACTTAAATAAAGACGCAAATAGCCTAAACTACCTTTTAAAAGATAGTTCCTAGATGAAAACCCCGGTGTCGGCCGTACCAAAATCGCTTTGTGGAATTTTTTTAACAAGAAATATTGTAAAAAATGACCACTGTTTTTGTTTTTTATAAATATCTTGGAAAATATTGAAGGAATCGTTTCACATTTTCGTAGAGAATTCAAAAACCTACAAAATAGTTTTTTGTGCAACCGGATCGGTGCATTTTCCACTAAGAAAATCCGGAAAAACCTCTACCCAGATAGCACAAGTACGTCCCATGGACGTCCTTAAAACATTCGCTTCGGATACTGAAGACGTCCTAAGGACGTCTTTTTTCTGTACGGCGGACGTCCTATGGACATCCTATGGACATCCTATGGATATACGATGTTACAGAACCAGATGTACATAGGACGTTCGATTCAAGTTCATTTTAGGTCTGAACAGGACTATTTAGGGACCTTCATCGTACGTAGGTTCAAAAACAGGTTTTTCATGCATATTTTGAGCTCCCTCATGTATTTTTTGTTAATTCGCGATAAAATTGTAGATTATAATTTTTTTGGGATTTCATTGCAGTAATCATTCGTTTCGAAAATAGTCACACAAAACAAAAATGTTTAAGCAAATATTGGTGTTATAAAAAAATATTTGCTTTCATAACTTTTTGTGAAAAGCTATTCATATTCATAAACATATCATTGGTAGATCAATAAAAACTCTGAAAAATTAGGACGGGAGAAATAAAATGGAAATATGGATCAAAATGTTCTATATTAATCTGCATATAAATTAAAACATATTATATTCATGGCACTTATGTGTATTTCACATCCATCGATCTCAATTTTGAGCCACAATTGAATTGAAGACTCTGTTGATTTGTAATTTGGCGACCATCCTGCCCTATCCGCGGCACAGGACAGTTGGTAAATTGTATTGTGTTTTTAATCATTGTTTAGTGGAAGAAGAGTTCTTTAAGGAAAAGTGAACAGAAGGAATTGAATATTTAACTTACCAATTATAATTTTTGACATTGCCAAAAGTTGAATGGAATGGAATGTGAAGTTGTTTTACCTCCAATGTTGACCATCTGTCAAATGTGCACGAAACCAATTTCACCAACATAACCTCTATTGTAAATGTCAGTTATTTTTAGCGTTTTCCATTAGGCGGAACTAGTGGAATGCTTATGCACTCAGTGTATATCTTTTTCTGTTTTGATAGCGTTACGACGTTAGTACAACAAAACTTGCTACTTGTGGTCACAGCGACTACATTACAACTTTTTTATGTAAGATATTGCGATGTCTTTGAGACACTCGTATGATAGTACATACCGGAGTAATTACAACTTTTCGACACTAGAAGGACGGCATCCATGTTTTTCGATTGATTGATAACATCATTCTGGTAGCCATATTGGAACAAAAATATTTAAAATAAAAAACATGGGACCCTGGGTGTTATATCAATTTAAAAATCATTGGAGATGTGCGAATCAAGAATCTTTCGTAATATGGTCTACATATTTCAACGATTAATGAGAAAAATTGATGAAATATATTTTTTCTGAAATGAAAATAAATATTTATCTCTCTTCATTTTCGAGGCGCATGAATTTTAAGTGAGTAGAATTGGATTTTGATCGTAAAAATGGATTTGCTTAGTCACTAGAGTTTCAGAACAATTCTTATAGACACATAAATGAAAATCATTTTTATCTCGATAACTATCACGGTCACAGAGTATCATGAGCATGTAAAGGAAGGCTGACTTATATATTATATTGATATTATATAAAATCTTTTGATATGGTATACATATTGTAATACTATATTATAAAGATTATGACCTTCATGCATAATGATATAATGACTACACTAAGACCACAGAACGACCCTTTTGCGACTGGCTTATATAAGTCTATATTGGCAAGTCATTACCACTACTTTATAACGCCGATGTGACGTCGCAAGAGTGTGCCTTTTTGTCGTATTGGCATACATAGCGACGTCTTAGCATATTACAAGACATAAGTCATGGTCTTTTGCGAAAGGTCTACTAGACGTCTGTACAACCGAATTATGACCTCTGTGTGCTACTTGGGACTTCTATCACACAGAACTATAACTTCTTATGTCAATTAAATTTTCAGCTCGGTCACAGTGGGTGCCAAAACAGTGCACGGAATCATGAATCCATGGAACGTAAACATGATTTTTCATGCTTTGGTCGACTTCGGTTCTGTGAAACAAATGTTATATCACCCTACACGCTTCCCAAGTAGCACACAGAGGTCATAATTTGGTTGTACAGACCTTTCACAAAAGTCCATGACATGTCTTTTGATATGCTGAGACGTCGCTATGTATGCCAATACTACAATAAGGCACATTCTTGCGACGTCACATCGACGTTATAAAGTAGTGGTGATTACTTGCCAATATAGACTTGTATAAGCCAGTCGCAAAAGGGTAGTTCTGTGGTCTTAGTGTAGTCATTATATCATTATGCATGATGGTCATAATCTTTCTAATATAGTATTACAATATGTATACCATATCACAAGATTTTATATAATATCAATATAATATATAAGTCAGCCTTCCTTACATGTTCATGATACTCTGTGACCATGATAGTTATCGAGATAAAAATGATTTTCATTTATGTGTCTTTAAGAATTGTTCTGAAACTCTAGTGATCAAAATCCAATTCTACTCACTTAAAATTCATGCGCCTCGAAAATGAAGAGAGATAAATATTTATTTTGATTTCAGAAAAAATATATTTCATCAATTTTTCTCATTAATCGTTGAAATATGTAGACCATACTACGAAAGATACTTGATTAGCACATCTCCAATTATTTTTAAATTGATATAACACCCCGGGTCCCATATTTTTTATTTTAAATATTTTTGTTCCAATATGGCTACCAGAATGATGTTATCAATCAATCGAAAAACATGGATGCCGTCCTTCTAGTGTCGAAAAATTGTAATTACTCCAGTATGTACTATCATACGAGTGTCTCAAAGACATCGCAATAGCTTACATAAAAAAGTTGTAATGTAGTCTTTATGACCACAAGTAGCAAGTTTTGATGTACTAACGTCGTAACGCTATCAAAACAGAAGAAGATATACACTGAGTGCATAAGCATTCCGCTAGTTCCGCCTAATGGTAAACGCTAAAAATAACTGACATTTACAATAGAGGTTATGTTGATGTTGAATATTTAAATATTTTTTAATTATCACTCGAAGTGCACATACATATTATTCATGTCTTTCCTTGTTGTGAAAACAATTGAAGGAACTGGACGAACTTCATTTTTTTGCAGTGTCCCGATAGACTGATTAATTATTTCAGATGTTAATTTTGGGGTAGGCACTCATCCTTCCTCTTTATATTTTTCTATACGCTCCAGTTCTCTTGTAAGGCAGATTGGATTTTTGTTTTGGCATTTCAATCATTCATACGGAACTGAATATTCTACATACATAACACAATATACCTATCCAACAAAAATAACATAACCAACAAAAATAATCTAACCATAGATACATAATGTAATCATTACGACCAAAGTTCATCAGTTGATAAAACTACATTACATGAGTACAATATGTAGTCGTAGAAACGTTTCAAAAATCTATTCATTAGATCCACATATGTTCAGTGTCATAATAACCTCACAGCAACCGCTCTTAAGTTCTACTCAACGACACATACAATTTATTTACATACAAACCACAGTACAACTTCAGCTCGAGAATTCTTTATTGTACTCTCGTTATATCTACTACACGACGTCATAGTAACGCCTGCAGGTTATAAAACGCACATTAACTTTTTGGCTCTAAAACATACAAATACGTGGTCTTTAAGACGGTATAAGAAGTCATTATGTTAATTTTATAACTCTGTGCTACTTGGGTTTATGCGAGTTACACGCAAACTACACCCATTTGAGCACTACACGAAACCTACACACAAAACAATTATATATAATTACACTCAAATTGGCAACACTGAAAATCAGTGAAATCGGAAATGTCGGATGTCAGATCCACTCGGACTAGTCGGAACTCGTATAATGTACTGTGATTGGTCGTTGGGCAACAGTGTTGTAATGAGCGTTTTCATTGGAGCAAAAAGGCGTCTATTTCAAATGATCTCAGCTTTCAAAAACAAGTGCAGTTTCAACTTTTTTTTTATTTTATATTTTTGTTATAATGGTTTATTATCAAAATATATTACAAATCATATTTTATAAATTTTTTCAATAGAAAAATATTTATTTTTGAAGATATATTATATATTTTGTTTTATGTATATTATTCATTCAAACAGATCGGTAAACATCAAACTTATAAATACTCATACACAAATATTTTCCAACTTCTGGAACAATAATGATAGTCGTACCTCTAATGGACGTATCAGAAACGTACATTTTCGGACGTCCCCAGGAGGTCCTTTTTTGGACGTCTTAAAGATGTACTACTAATAGCTCGGGACATTCGGACCAAAAATGGACATAAACGTCCCGAAAACGTGTGCTATCTGGGTAGAGACCATTTCTCAAAAAATTCATAATTTTTATAAATTCAAAGCTGGACAAACAATCTTGCGGAAAATGATTGATAATAATATTTAGTTCAACTGTGCGCAAGCCGGTTTCTGTCTGATGTGTAGTTTTTGCACAATCGCGTTATAAACAATTTAAGGGCTTATCTTGCAAAATGCGTCGATTTAAAGGAAATCGTCGTATTCAAATTCTGTAAACGGCATCTGGATGGATCAATATCTACAATTTGTATATTTTGGATTTTCACCTGACAGGTGGGAAGTGTGATGAAAATGTCCCTGAAAGTTGCTCCAAACGCTTGAAAGTGTCTTCTTTCAAATGTATGTTTTTTTTTATAATCAAATTCAAAGTACTTATCACGAATACGTATACTTACCTTTCAATAATAGCCATATTATTAACTAATGTAATATAATAATTAATAAAAAAACTAAATCATTAAATAACTGAAAACGTATGCGGAAATATGCTAATAACTTATATGCACTAATATACAATGCGCCTACGTATAAGCAACCCGCCGAGTGGTGATACACTCTCCTCCGCTAGCTCGTTCCCCCACTACCGCTACTCGACTCTGCCTCGAGCCCACTTTCAAGCATTGGAGCAACATTCAGTGATATTTTCAACACATTTCCCACCTCTCAGGTGAAAATCCGAAATATACAAATCGTAGATATTGATCAATACTTCCAGCTGCCGTTCACAGAATTTAAATACGATGAATTCCCTTAAATCGGCGTATTTTGCAAGTCAAGCCCTTAAATTGTTTATAACGCGATTGTGCAAAAACTACACATCGGACAGTCGATCATTTCCCGCAAGATTGTTTGCCCAGCTTCAAATTTATAAAAATTATGAATATTCGAAAAATTGTCTTTTTTTTTAGAGGTTTTCTCGGATTTTCTCAATGGAAAATGCACCGATCCGGTCGCACAAAAAACCATTTTGTATGTTTCTGAATTCTCTACAAAAGTTCCATTGCGTGTGGAACCATTCCTTCAATATACTTCAAGATATTCATGAAAACAAAACAAAAAAGTGCTCATTTTTGACAAGATTTATTGTTAAAAAATTACACAAACCAATTTTGCTGTGGCTAACACCGGAGTTTGCATCTACAAGCTATCTTTCAAAAGGTAGTAAAGGCTATTTGCGTGGGATAAATCCCTCTATTAGTTGGCCTAATGATACAGAGAGGCGGCCGCATCAGGCATCACCGTAAGAGGGCGGTATAAGAAGCGAAATCAAAATACAGTTTGAACCATTCAATAATTTAAAATTGTTTACATAATTGTTTATTTTATTTCTGTATTGATTTAGTCAGGTACATGATTCAATATATTTTGCATGCCTCTATCTGAGCGTTTTATCTACCCTTTGACCTTGATTTCGATTCTTGGTGCAGGTGCATCGTTGGCGAGCGATAGCCGAAATATTTGTTAAATGACAGTGCAAAGCTATTATTTTTGTTTTAAATATATCGCGCAGCCGCATAAAAAAACTGAGGCGGCAATTATTTAAAAAAAATGGGCAAAATCACCAATTTCTGGAAAAAATACCACAATGTCCAGAACAATGAAAAAAGTGGTTGAATTTTTTTTCAATAATTCTTTTCAAAATAGTTTAAAAAAAAAAATAACATTTCCTCAGAAATTCCGCAACTCAGGAAAATGCCAATTCAATAGACTTATGACGCCAAAAAAGCGGCAATAACGCTGTGTTTGAATGTCTCACTGAATTTGAGAGTTTCAGAGCGGCGTTTAGTTAAGTATTACACATGATCTTCTAGGAAAAACTATACATACATAATATTTTTATTATCATTATATCTCAACTTCAAGTACTACGAAGCAAATTAGTGAATTTCTGATCTCGCCCATTCTCAAAATTCGGTTAATATACCGACCCTAAATTTTCAGTGATACCAACCTAAAGTGTATGAACATTACTGAACCCATATACTTTTTCTAATTCTGACATTTAAAGAGATCCAACAAAGATTGAAAAAATTAACCAAATTTATTACTTGGAGTTGAAGAAAATCCTCATTGTTCAATTACAACTTTATCTGGCAATAATGATATCTGTCGTAGTGGTGTGCAGAAAATTCTAGAAAAAGCCAAATTACATCCATATAAAATTAAATGTATACATGAACTTAATGAAGACGACTTTTACATAGACATGGAGTTTCGGAAAAATATGCAAGAAGTGTGTTATCAAAATATTGATTTGAATTTAATATCTTATTTTCCGAGGAATAAATGTTTTGTCTGGGTTATATAAAAAGTAAACTATACATTTAACGACCTACCAATTTGGAATACCTCAAACAGAGAATTCGAACTGAAATTCAACGAATTACACCAGAGATTTTGTCAAACGTAACCCAAGAATTCATCAGACTTCTTGGATATTGTCAACTAACCCAAGCAGCTCAATTCGAGCATTTGTAGTAAATATGTTATTTGTTTATTTTTACTTAGTACTGACTACTTTCAATATATTCATTGCAAAATAAATAAATGTTAAGAAAAAAAGAGCACCTGTTTCCTTTATATACTCAGTGAATTATACTGTAACTTAAAGTGTTACATAAGACATGAAGTACGATGTGGTATGGTTGAACTCAGAAAAATATGGCCTTTCAATTTTTGATATAAAAATAAGCCCTTTCAATAAAAAAAATCGATGATGTCATATCTTGTAAGATAGCGGGGGTTAAAATTAATTTTCCCATAAAAAATCGTACTGTCTGAGCTTTACCTTCGAAAATAATTAACTTTATGAACGTACTGTATATCAGAAATACATTTGATCTTTCAGCACCATCGACCATTAGAGAATGGTTGAGCAAGGTTAATTGTAAACCTGGGTTGTGTGAGAATTCCTTGTTCCTGAAAAACGAACAGAAAGCAAAGTCATATTGTGTAGTCTTATGCTAGATGAAATGGGAATAAAAAACCATGGACGCAGTCTTTTTTTTTTCTCTAGAAAAAAAACTTTCCTTCGATACTTTTTCTGCCTCCTTGAAAAGTAAATTAGTTCCTTTAAAAAAATTAACTAGACTTTATGTTTTCCAAATTATTCTCCATTACTATCTCTCAGAGTATTTCTTTCAAACTGAAGTAGTCTTGAAAAGGGAAACATTCTCAATTAAATATTGATAGAAAGATTTTTCTGTGAATTGAAAAATCCACGATTAAAATGAAGTTATATTTTGTGAATGTCTAACAGAAAACAACTACTTCCCCGGCTAAAGCCACGCTGGACATTGAACTACATCTGATAGATATTCTGAAAAGGCCCTAACTCAAAAGAAATGCAAATTTTCAATTTCAGATTTTTTCTTTCATCAAAAATATTTTGGAAATATCGTGTACTCGCTAGCGGCCGTTGCCGCGCGTGATACGCGTCGCTCTCTCAGAGTTCCGGGAATCAACTCTTGAATGAATGAATTTATTTAAATAGTAATGTCCTAATATACAAACATATTCAATATCTTATAAAATAGTTAGAATAAATAAACCAAAAAAAAAATCAAAATTACAATTAAAATTTACCTTCTGTAGTTTATACGTATAAAACAGATTACTAGTAAAAAACAAAACAAATATTCACATATAAATGATTACTGTTGACAGATGAGCCATAATAATTATCAAATACAAAACTAAAATATATTTTCAACATTAATACACTTAAGAGATCCTTCATAATGTAACGAACCTAGGCCGGACCTCCCTCACCGTTGCCACGACACGATAGATCATCCCCGGAGATATTCGAGAACCATCCAGTCGCTCTTCCGCGGAAAACAACGGTCAATATTGGAAACAATTGGAACATGCCGTCGCCAACCGTCCGAATTCGAAACATCGAGAATGCTGTATCGGAGATAAATAGACAGCCCTCAAGAGGGAGTAGACAGTCTGAACGAGCCCATACGATCGAGCTATTCAGTAGCGTAGTAATATAAATTAAGTTGTAGATTAAGTGTGAAATAAATTAGTAGAACCAAGTTAAGTTTATTTACGTTACAATTGGTGTCGGAAGTGAGATTTTGAAAATAAACAAGTGATCGTGGAGTGGATAGTCAGAAAAATAAATTGATAGACCTTTTTGTACGCCCAAAATAGACAGTGGCCCGGTTTTCGCGAAGTGGACAATTGTGCGTGGGAATATAAACTGATACACTGTTCGCGTGAAACAGAAAATAGACAGTGGCCCGGTTTTCGCGAAGTGGACAATTGTGCGTGGGAATATAAACTGATACCCTCTTCGCGTGAAACAGACAATAGACTGGTGGCCCGTGGAAAATAATTCGCGAAGTGAATTTTAACAAACTGATAAACTTTTCGTGTGAAACAGACTGATACCTCGTCAAAGACAAAATGTGTCAAGAAAGTGCGCCTTGCGGATTTGAAGGTAGCGGAATTGAAACAGGAATTGGAGGAAAGGGAACTGGAAACAACAGGTAAAAAGCAAGTACTCCAGGAAAGACTTGCAGAAAGACTTATACAAGAAGGTGAGGACCCCGAAACATTTTTATTCGAAATTCCCGGAGGTGATTTAAGTTTGGTAATGAATAAACTGGAAGAAAATGCTAGAAATCTGGAAGAGAAGCTTCAAGAAAATTCTATAAATCTGGAAAAGAAGCTTTCTAGAAATCTGGAAGAGAAGCTTCGAGAAAATTCAAGAAGCCTGGAAGAGAAGTTCCTGGAAAACACAGAAGGCCTAAAAAAAGAATTGTGTGGTGTGGCTAATTTTCTAGAAGAAAGAATGGGAACCGTTGAGACAGAAATGGACAAAATAAAGGAAACGATCAGTAAGCTGGAAAAACGAATTAATAGTGCGCCCCCCACAGAGATGGTTAACGAAAATGCAATGCTGGACTTGAGTTTGAACTTGGATAAAGTTCAAGAGGGTATAAAAGATGTCAAGGTCATTTCTGAAATAGGAAGCTTTCCATGAAGCCGCCTCAATTCGACGGAAAAACTCCATGGGAAAATTACCGCCGACAGTTTGAAGCAGCGGCCAAAGCAAATGGATGGAATGCAGGGGAAAGAGCTGTAGCACTAACACTTGCATTACGTGGAGAAGCGACGAATATTCTACAAACTCTTACCGCCCAAGAACAGGAGGACTATGATCAGCTGATTAAACATCTAGAATTACGATATGGCCAGGCCCATTTGGAACACGTATACCACTCCCAACTGAAGAATCGCTGCCAGAAATCGGGCGAATCCTTACAAGAATTCGAAGCTGACATTGCACGCTTGGTTCGTCTCGCATATCCAGCCACACCGGAAAATGTAATGGAGCGATTAGCGGTTCAGGCATTCTTGGATGGACTCCGTGACCAAGAAACCAGACAAGCGTTGACACTAGCTCGTCCAACACATCTCGTAGACGCACTGGCACGCGCTTTGGAATTTGAGGCAGCAAAGCAATCCTGCAAAAACCAAAGTAAAGTTCGAAGTATTGAAGAAGACTCACAGGAGCCTGCTAACTTGGAAGCTGCCATAAGAAAAGTGATGAAGGAAGTGTTGCCTGAGAAAAGACAGATAAGATGCCGGAATTGTAAAATTGGACATGTGCGTAGCAAATGTCCAACATTCATCGACTCCGATGCAGGAAAACTAAAAAGGTCGACGAGAAGGGGCAATCGTCGGCATGTGTCCGCAAGCCCCGGTTAACAACGCATATGTCGCTATCCTTCAACGACAGAACAAAGGTGTCTTCGTAGACGGTCTCATCAATAACGAGCCTTGCACCATGCTGCTAGATACAGGTGCGACTAGGACAATTCTCGGGCCTTCCTTTGCCAGAACACCGGAACGGATTGAACTTGGAAGCTACGCACAGCAACAGGGGAGCCAGCTACTGTATATGGCGAGCTACCGATTGAAATAATTTTGGGCAGCACTAAAGTGAAACATCAGGCACTTGTAGCGGACATCGAAGACGATGCAATCATCGGAATGGACATCATGAATTCCAGAGGGTTTAAATTGGATTTCAAAGACGGCGTCCTACGTGTCAACGGAGAAGAGCTGGTGCTTCATGGGAGAAGTGAAGGGTTGATCCGTGTGTTGTTGGCTGAAGATGTAAGCGTACCTGAGAGGGCTGAAACCATTCTGGAGGCTCGCCTGGACGGGAGTACGAGCAGTGGAAACGTGGTGATGTTCGAGCCCAAACTTCATGATGAGAAAATTGGACGAGGGATTGCACTAGGGAAGACCTTGTTGCGTGCTGACAAATTTGTGCCCGTAAGGGTCATGAATGTCAATTATTTTCCAGTGACCTTGAAGAAAGGAACAATATTGGGGCACTGCTCGTCAGTTTCCTCAGTGATCCGGAGTGTACGAGGTACGATTAGCCAACCCAACAACTTGCCCACAGAACTAGAAAAATTAGTTGCCATCTCTTCCAAAGATATAAAACCAGCTCAACAGCCCAAACTAAGAGATTTAGTTAAGAAGTACCAAGACATCTTCGATACCGGACAAGGAAAAGGAGGTCGAACTAATGTGGTCCAGCACAAGATTGATACTGGGGTGCCCGACCGATCCGGCAATCAGCAAGAAGACTCTCTTGCCAAGAAGGAAGAGGCTGACAAATTAGTCAGCGATATGGGAAAAGAAGGAGTTATCGAACCATCTGACAGTCCCTGGTCCTTCCAGTCGTACTGGTGAAGAAAAAGGATGGATCGACACGCTTTTGTGTAGACTATCGCCAACTTAATAATGTCACGAAGAAGGACAGTTACCCTCTCCCGAGAATAGATGACACCCTAGACACGTTGGCTGGTTCCACGATTTTCTCGACCCTTGATCTGAAGAGTGGATACTGGCAAGTAGAACTGGCTCAGGAAGATCGAGAAAAGACTGCTTTTACCATCGGCTCAGGATTGTGGCAGTTCACCGTTATGCCATTCGGGCTCTGTAATGCTCCCGCCACATTCGAAAGATTGATGAAAAAGTACTGAAGGGACCCATGGAACACGTTAGTCTACGACTAATTGTGGGGCAGATCGTTTGGGACCACTGAAAAATTGGAGGAAGTAATCTGCGACTGAGGAACTCCGGATTGAAGCTGAGCCCTAAGAAATGCCATCTGTTCCAAAAAGAAGTACGATACCTCGGCCACGTTGTCTCTGGGGAAGGAGTAGCAGTGGATGACCAGAAGATCAAAGCTGTTAAGGATTGGCCCATCCCAAAAGACATTCACCAACTTCGAAGTTTCCTTGGTTTATGCACATACTATCGCCGATATGTGCTGGGATTCGCCAACATCGCTAAACCACTGACCAGGCTCACGGAGGGCAAACAAAGTTCCAGTGGTCCGAAGAATGTCAAGACTCATTCAGGAAGCTGAAAGGAGCTTTGATCAACGCACCTGTACTGAGCTATCCCTACCCAAAGGGAAATTCATTTTGGATACGGACGCCAGCAACGTGGGACTTGGAGCTGTCCTATCTCAGATCCAGGAGGGACAGGAGAAGGTCATTGGTTATTTCAGCAAGACGCTTAGCAAACCAGAGCGCAATTACTGTGTCACCAGGCGAGAGCTGTTAGCTGTTGTAAAGGAGTGGAACACTTCTACAAGTACGTATATGGAAGAAGATTCCTGTTGAGAACTGACCATGCAGCTCTCAAATGGCTCTTACAGTTCAAAAATCCTGAGGGTCAAGTAGCACGTTGGATCGAGAGACTCCAAGAATTCGATTTCGAGATCGAACATCGAGCCGGAACTAGCCATAAGAATGCAGATGCCTTGTCGCGAAGACCATGTCCAGATGATTGCTCACATTGCCGACGAGCAGAAGAGAAAGAAGCAACACTTTGTAGAACCGCGGCAATGGATGACAACTGGAATGACAGCAAGATCCAGAAAGACCAAGAGAGAGACCCCGACCTTGGCTTAGTCGTCAGCTGGAAGAAGGGCAATCGAAGACCATCATGGCAGGAAGTCGCAGGTTACTCGCCGGCTGTCAAGTCCTATTGGGCACAATGGAACTCTTTATTCTGACAATGGGATCCTGAAACGTGTGCTGGAGGCCGATATTGGTGGGGAAGACAGACGCCAAATAATTGTTCCCAGGAACAGAAGAGAGGAAGTGCTGCGGGAAATCCATGATGGAGTCGCCGGAGGACATCTGGGAGTGACGAAGACCCTGCAGAAAGTGAGGCAACGGTTTTACTGGGCCAATTGTCAAGCTGACGTCCAGGACTGGTGCAGGAAGTGCGCTGTATGCGCTGCTAGCAATGGACCTCGAATACGACCCAAGGCCCCGATGCGTCAGTACAACGTAGGCAGCCCGTTCGAGAGAATCGCCATTGACATCGCCGGCCCGTTTCCCGTATCCGACCACGGGAATAAATACATCCTTGTGGCAATGGACTACTTCAGTAAGTGGGCGGAAGCCTATGCCCTGCCAACCAGGAAGCCATCACCGTCGCCGACGTCTTGGTGAAAGAGTGGATATGTCGATTCGGTATTCCAATGGAGCTGCACTCGGATCAAGGCAGAAATTTCGAATCCAACCTTTTCCAAGAAATATGTCTACTGCTGAACATCCGCAAGACAAGAACCACGGCCCTACATCCGCAGTCCGATGGAATGGTGGAACGGATGAACAGGACGATCAACCGCCACTTGTCCAAGGTTGTCTCTGACCATCAAAGAGACTGGGACCAGTATCTTCATTTGTTCCTGATGGCCTATCGATCCGCAGTACACGAGTCAACCGGTCAAACTCCTGCTAGTATTATAATGGGCCGAGAACTGCGACTGCCTTGTGACCTGAAGTTTGGGATACCGCCAGGACAAGACACTGCGGGAGAGGACTACGTCAGCAAACTTCGGCAGAGAATGGACGACATCCACGAACGAGTCCGGTTGAACATCCAGAGTGCCAGCGATAAAATGAAGAAGACCTATGACATCAAGGCCGACGCTGGAGGATTTAAGGTTGATGACCTGGTTTGGCTGTACAACCCCAAACGTCGTCGTGGACTATCACCAAAGTTGCGGAACTCGTGGAAGGCCCGTATAAAATCGTGAAAAGGATAAACGACCTTGTGTACCGAATCCATAAGCCACCCCGAGGGAAACCAAGGGTCGTCCATTTCAACAGGTTGGCCCTTACGCTGGAAACCATGACCAAGTTCGCACCCTCAGCCACCGGAGGATGATATGACGTTCGAGAAGTTTATGTCCTTGTATTCAAACGGGCAGAAAGTTCTACATGGGGTTACTAGAGAGGAGTCACGAGACCTTTTCGAGGTGCCTGCTGACTACGCACTAGCGCACTGTGTGGCAGAAGATCTTCGAATGTCCAGGGGCATCGCCGCAGTGTTCTCCAAGAAATTTGGTCAACTCCAAACACTGCGGGAGCAGAATCCAGAAGTTGGTGGGGCGCTACAGTTGAAGAAAGGCCAGAGAAACATCTACTACCTAGTTACCAAGAGGCATTCCCAAGATAAACCGTCCTATGAAGATGTCTGGAAGAGTCTCACCAAACTAAGAGATACTATGGTGGACCAGAATCTGGCGGATCTAGCAATTCCAAAACTATCCTGTGGTATTGATGGGTTGGACTGGAGAGTCATAAGAAGTATGCTGGAGGCGATATTCAGATCCAGCGGCATCAGGATTTTGGTTTGCTGTAACCCTCTTCCACGACCGATCATGAAGACCGTGGAGTGTTACTTCCATCGAACTTCACGGTGCAGATATGGGGAGTCATGTAGATATCGTCACACTCCAAGGATGAAATTTCGGGACGAAATGTCTTTAAGAAGGGGGCAATGTAACGAACCTAGGCCGGACCTGTCGCCTCACACGTTGCCATCGACAGCGATGAGATCATCCCCGGAGATATTCGAGAACCATCCAGTCGCTCTTCCGCGGAAAACAACGGTCAATATTGGAAACAATTGGAACATGCCGTCGCCAACCGTCCGAATTCGAAACATCGAGAATGCTGTATCGGAGATAAATAGACAGCCCTCAAGAGGGAGTAGACAGTCTGAACGAGCCCATACGATCGAGCTATTCAGTAGCGTAGTAATATAAATTAAGTTGTAGATTAAGTGTGAAATAAATTAGTAGAACCAAGTTAAGTTTATTTACGTTACAATAATAAATATTGAATCACAATAGCCCAGGTTTTGTTATGTACTATACAAATGTCACCAAGGGATTTTATATAGGTTATCAAATTGTTTTTATAAATTTGCAGAGTTATAGTGTTCATTTCATACGGTAGGTTATTAAAATCACTGAGACCTTTGAAAAATAAACTTTTCGTAGAGGAATGGTATCGAGTCCTGTTATATGGAAGGTGTTAGAGTTTCTTGTATTGTATTGATGGATTTTGTTGTTACTGTGATGAAAATATTGAAATAAGATGGAAGCATAATTTTTGACAATTTGAAAATGAAAACCATGGTGTTAAAAAACAATTCATTCCTCACTGAGAACCATTTTAATGTTTCCAACATTAAGGTAATAGGGGTGTACCGATTGCATCTAATATTATTCTCATGGCACGGTTTTGTAATTTCTGCAAGTTATCTTTGTATTGGTTGTTGAGAAGATGAAGCAATGAAGCACAATAATCAAAATGAGGCTGAATTATAGTGCTGTATACTATTGTTCTTCCGAATAAAGTCAATTATGGAGCTAATCTTGAAAAGAAAAATAGTTTTTTGGATATTTTTTAAGTTAAATAGTCTATATATATATATATATATATATATATATATTGTGGTAATTTATCAAACTATTAAAACTGATCCAACTAACGTAATGCAGACCAAAAATAACAAAATCATCGAAGAATGGGTGACAAAAAAATACATAACAAGTGCAGAAGGATGGTCTTTGAAAATCAGAAATGCTCACCCCCCTTCCATATATGGACTACCCAAATTACACAAAGAAAATGTCCCGCTACGACCCATCATATCATGTGTTCAATCCCCAGCTGAAAATCTATCCAAATACCTATCCCAAACCCTAACCAACATCACTGGAAAAAACCCATTCTACATAAAAGATTCCTGGCACTTCCAAATGGTAATCAACAATTTTGACATACCCCCCAATCATATCCTGATATCCTTGATGTTACATCACTCTACACAAACATACCCACTGCCCTAGCAAAAAATATCATTGAAAAAATGGATTGAAATACAACAACACACTACGCTCCCTATCGAAGAATTTCTGAAAGCAGTTGAGTTCACCTAACATCTACATATTTCAAACACGAAAACACCTTTATAAACAAATAGAAGGTTGCGCCATGGGCGCTGCCATCTCAAGTGTAATTGCACAACTAGTCATGGAGGATCTCGAAACATCAATTATCCCCACACTAAACCTCACACTACCTTTTTACTACAGATATGTTGATGATTGTATCCTTTGCATTCCAAACGATAACTGTGAATATATCCAAGAAAAATTCAACTCCTACCATCCCAACTTACAGTTTACCATTGAAAAAGAGACAAACCATAGAATAAATTTCCTTGATCTCACGCTCCACACGAACAATAACATTATAAAAACAGAATGGTTCACAAAAAACTCTTGGTCGGGACGTTACCTCAATTACCAGTCCAACCACCCCCACTCCAAAAAACCATAGAATAAATTTCCTTGATCTCACGCTCCACACGAACAATAACATTAACTCTATATTCAAATCACGTATCAACCTGCTATACAACAAACATCTTAACGATAAAAAACAACCCACCAATCCACACATATAGCCATTCCATACATAAAACACCTTTCAGAGAATATCTCACACCTGCTCGATCCACTAAACCTAAAAATCGCACATAAAAGTTATAAAACCCTCAAGCCGTGTTTCTCCAAATTAAAACCTGAAATCCCCCACAACAAAAAAACACACACCGTCTATAAAATACCTTGCAAAGAGCCAAACTGTAACAAAGTCTATATTGGCCAATCCAAACAATATTTAGAAAATAGAATAAAATCACAAGGAAAAAAAAAACAAATAAAAACAAAAAAAAGAGAAATATTTGAGATGATTCACATCAAAAATACTCCCAACTGCGTAAACGATAAAACTGATATCGCCGACTTGAACAGCATCTATTACAATCTAATATGAAAACAGTAACGCCACCTATCCAAGCCGAGCACACAATCCCTCGAAAACAACATAGCTCCCTAACCAAATAAAATATGCAATTCAAAACACTTCCCACAGATGTCCACAACACTATCTCTCCATAAATCATTTCCACCTTACACATGCGCAACTAATTAATATCACCAGATCGTAAAGTAAACAACTCAATCACTACCTTGTTATGGATATAAAACAAAAAATCATAACAAACTAAGAAGGTCCAAACGAATCCTATGTTTGAAGGTACGGCATTAACATTTTTAATAACCGTAATTATTATTTGTTTTTAATTTGTACAATTTTACTTACTCATTGTTTTTACCTTGTAGAGTTGTAATGTTTGTAATCCTGATGAAGACGAGGATCCTCCCGTCGAAACGTAGAAACGTATGAATTACACGTGTTATACCAAAACTAAGTTGTAATTGATTTATGAAAGTCAGATCCACGAACCTAAAACCCAAGAAAAACAAGCCAAATATATGTTATGTTAAGCAATGTTAAAAAATAATTAAACTTATAATTATCATTATTATTATTAGGTATTTTAGTTATCGTCGATAAAGCTATGTTATTTTGCAATTTTCTGTACCTTTCTACTATTATACTATGCTCTAGTCGATGCAAATGTATCAAGAGGGCAGTCCTGAAATAGTTCTGGTATCAAAAATATATATCCAACGATATATCTAACAAAAATCCAGGATTAAACCATATCAAAATTGAATTTTATAGCAAACATTGAATTAAAGTAAGATCAACGTATAGATAAGTTTTGAACATCCTGTATGACAATTCACATCAACAGAAAACCCACCAATGGGATTCGAAAGAGTTTGTGTGGGAAAAGTGATGATATACAATAAAATGTAATGGCAGAAATTGAAAAAAATTTTATATAATTTGTAAATAGTATGTAAGAGTTAGAATTAGATATCATTCATAAAATCATTAATATCAATCAGAACAGCAAATAATTAGATAGGAAGTGATACAAATTCGGAAAAGCTGTGAGAAAATAAAAAATGTGAGTGTTACCATGGGATGAGATAACAAGTTTGGGAAAAGATTGAAAAAAAGTTCAAAAGGTGAAGCCACGTACAAAATTTTAAAAGAAGCTTTCATAGATAATATAAGAAAACCTGCTATAAAATTCCCGAACGAGGAAAAATTCTTGAAAGGCTGAACAGAAGAAGTATATAGTAAATAAAAATTCCACCTATTTGGTCTAGAGGATAAATCTTGGAAGGAGAGCAAGTAAGCTGTCATTGAGATCCCAGAAATACGTCCACGGGATTGGAAACTTCAACAGAAAAGCAGCCACAAGGTATTCAATAACTGAACTCATCAAAGTGCAACTTTCACATTAAAACAATAACTTTACGTGTTTAGACCACTGGTTATATTGTTTTGGGTTGAACTTTCATATAAAATTCCATGTCAAAGGACTGAAATAAGTTCAAACTTTCTTCTTCAATACTTTTAGTGTCACAAACATCCATATTGCACCATTTTATGTCATTGGTTTGCTAGTATAAGGTATCTATCGCAGAGTAGGGTATTTATAAGTTGTGATTTGAATAAAAAACCAACCAATTTGATTATTCTCTGCAACGGGTGTTTAATTTTCAATTTCTAACCTCACTTTTCTCCACTGAACAGCTTTTTTTTCGAATCGTTAGTGCCAGGTCGGCAATACAGATCGCAGGAAACCACTGCTGAGAAGGAGTGACATAGGCATACCTGACTGAGCTGGGATGAGGTAAAAGAGGTTGAAAAAGAGAACGGTAACATAACATAGCCGGAGTTTTTATTTGTTATGATAGGGATTCAGAAATTATAATCTGTGAAATAAATTCACCAAAAATATATACAAATTTAAAATCATATAATCAACCAATCATAACAATATATAATAATGGGCCTAGTACTCTACCTTGAGGTACACCTATATTGTTTTGTATTTCATCTGAATTGCCACAATATAGTTTTTTTCATCAACCATTTTTCTCCAGTTTGATATAGTGACTGTAGTGCTGATTCACATGAATGCTATTGACGCAATCCTGATTGATTTCCCAAAAAAGACTATTATTGAAATATGTTGAAAGTTTATTATGTACTATTAATTCAAGAACTTTTTCAATGGGTGGTGAAGTATTTATGGGTCTCAAATGAACAACTTCAGTGGGATTACTTATTTTAGGAACAAGTACAATTGTAGTCAATTTCAACTTTTCAGTAAAGATGTCAGACTCTAAAGAGGTATTTATTAAGTTCAGGATTGTAAAACCAATAGCATGAAATGTTTCTTTTAGCAACTTGGTGCTTAATACCTCCATTGAGAACCTTTATTTTTTAATGAAAATTTAACAGATTTCAGGTTATTTATCGAAATAGGTTGGAAAGTTAAAAATCTTGTCCGAATTATTTCATAATAATATAATAGTTATTTTGTTTATTGGTATCATCGAGGTCACTTCTAGCTAAAGAATGAATGTGATTACTTGATAAATCAATACTTTTGATGTCTATTGCAGGTTTTTTCCTTTTATTGAAATTTTCAGTGTTTTCCATATTTCCTTGGAATCATGTTTATTTTCATCAATATTACTCTTGTAGTATTGCAATTTTTTTGTTTTGATTAAATTTACTACACTATTTCTTTTGAATTCTTCCCAGTCTATCTTTATTGATTATTGATGTTTTGAATTTTTTATAAGCTTCGTCTCTTTCCTTTGCTACCATTTTTACTTCCTGGTCATACCAAGGAATTTTATTTTTATTCTGATTGGTTCCGATGATAGCTGTGATTTCATTTAAAACGAAGGAACATTTGTTATTAATACCATCGAATATATCATTGACATCAACTGAGTTTGATATTCAATCACAACAAATTAGCCTCATACTAATATTGTGGAATTCTTCATTAAATGTACGTGTGTAAAATGAGGAGTTATCTTGTTTTACCATCTTACCTTGTATGTTGAACCTCAACCAATAAGTTATTTTCCTTCGAAATGACATAATCAATCAATGCTGAGAAGCTGGTTTCACAATGACTTGTACATTCAGTTGTTCCAAACCAAATGTTTGAAGAAAGTTTTAAATTTTTTTTACTGTAACAAGTGTTTTCCAAATAATTTATATTGAAATCACCAACTAATACTGACTTGCCACCTGTTAGATAATCCTCACATATAATTCTTTCATCTTCTCAATGAATAGCACATGACTTTCATTTGGTGAATGGTAAAGTCCCCCAATGGTCCATTTTGTGTCCGTTTTTACAACTTCCACCTGATATCCTATTGCATATAAATGCTTTCCGCGATCATTTTTCTGATTGGCTCTGAAGTGGCATCATAGCTGTATAATACGGTTCAAAGTACACTTTAGGCATGCTTGACATTTCCCGACTCAGCTAAAATCCGTTAGCGCGACCACATATGACGGAATTAATGGTTCATTGTCAAGTATCTCCAGACTATACATCTGCCGATTATTTCGCTACTATGTAACGATTTGACTTGCACTCAATTCCCATACAATAATACAATCTGTCCTCGTGAAAGGCATGATATGTTGTATAAATTCTTTTTTTTTTTTTGAGGGCGACTATAATTTTCAAATGGTTGTGATATAAAATCTTTCATCATGTTTCTTCATAAATTTATTTGTTCAAATCATCATCATTATTTTACATAAAAAATCAATCAAATTATAAATAACTATCCAAACTGACAGCTGAAAATATTGGGTACTTACCCAAGAGATTTTTCAGTCGGGTTGAGAGCTCATTGAGAAATTTTGGAATTGGTGTGCCCAGCATCAACCCAAGTCCCTCAATATAATTTATTTTCGAACTCTCTTTTGAGTAGGTAGGATTTATTATTTTTCAAGAATTATCTACTCCATACTATTATCTGGACTTTTTCCAATAATAAAATATTCCTTCCACGCCACGAAAGGAATTTTTTATATATTGCAGAACTCGTGATGCTAATCAAATGTCTCCATTGAACCACCGCTCTAAATTCAACAAATTATATAGGGTGCTAAAGATCACTTTTCCAAAATTTTAAATGGCCATTGTGAAGAGACTTTTGTGAATATATAAACCAAATCGAGTTTACATCGATTGTTCATACGACCGATTTGAATACACTATAGAGAACAATGATTCCTGCACGTACAGACGATATACAGGGTGAGTCCAAAGATAGCAAGTTTTTCAGTGATTTCCAAAAAATATTTGCGGTGGAATTTCATTCATTTTCAGATATTTTGTAGGATATATCAATTGCGATTGATGATATTAGCATCTCCTGAATGAAACTGACATATCATTATGTATTTCTCATGAAACTGCACCAGTCCTGCTTATTGATATATCCAAATGCCTGAAATTCCGGAAAAGTCGGTTACAAACTCGATCGTTCACGGTGAAAGTTCACTCTGCAGATACATAAAATATACAGGGTGGATCAAAAACTAGCGTCCTTTACTGATAATTTCCTTGAAGTAGTTATGATTGATATTGATGTCATTGAAGCATTTCCACAAACAAATATGTGTTCGACAAACATCTGTTGAAAGATTTTGAACAATTTTTCTGGACATTTTGAATGATAATGTCACGCCCTACTTTGGGAGACCCTGTGAAACCCTGGCCCCCTAACTGTTTAGGGTGCCCACTAATTATCTTGCTTGGCTTGCGAGAGGTTAAAACATTTTACATCTGTGATTGTGACCACCCTGGTATAGTGAAATAAAAAGTGAAGTGAAAACTATTTAATTATGGTTTATTGAAAATTAGAAAGGGGCAAAAAAAATAACACAATGGTGAATACAAGAATAGTGAAGTGAACAATGGGGCTATGTACCAAAAAACAAATCAATAAAAGTAACACTTAATTATAATAACAACCCAGAGAAGGAGATGTGTCATCATGGACTGGCAGCATAAACAGGCACAATAAAAAGAACCGAGCCGAGCCAAAAACAATCATTTCAATTTATATTAAAAATATCGTTGTCATGATTTATTGCGCTTCCTATTGCAGAATCAGTGTCCTTGCCATTCAGTACTCAGGAATTGAATTGTAATCCGACACCTGTTAATGAACGGCGATGAACTCTGAATATGCAGGAAATACTGTATTTCAATAAATGTGATACTGAATGATGAATTACTAATAAATAAATGAACTATGGAATTTTCAACTCTGGGCTTAATTATATTTAAATTTAATTCTGAATTTTGAAAAAGAAATGATTGCTATATTTATATCGGGTGATATTTTTCATACTTGACAATATGTATAAACCTATATACAGGGTGTAACTGAATAAGTGTAAAACATTTAAGGAGGTGATTCCTCATCGAAAAAAAGATAGGATCTTTCATATAAAGAAACTTCATTGGAGCATCCCTTGTTAAGATACAGCCCCTTAAAGGGGGTACATAAAATTTGTATAACAATTTTTTTCACAAGCACTGAAAAAGTTACAATATTGAAATTAACCTGACGTTTTGTACTACCAAAAAGACACTTAGCCAGTAATTTATTTGGTTTACCCCATGGTTGTAAGGGGTGAAAAACGCAACCCCTAAAATTTATTTCCAATGTAACTTTTTGTCTTATTATTTGTTTACCATTTAAAAATTTATTTCCGATAGCCTGTTTCATTCTAAACAAAAAATGTCTCTTGGGTTTTTTGCCCAAAATAAACCAGTAAGCAGCAAAACATTATTTTACGAACAACTACAGAGATACATCGTCATAAATGCGAACTGGATTTATTGTTATTTTGTAGTTAGTACCTGCATTAAACGATTAAAGGGTAATAAACAAAACTAAGTTATTAATAACAAAACACACAACATGTAGAAATCATAGTGAATGTTCAATATGTCTACCTTCAAACATTACGCATGCGTCTAGACGTCGGCGCATTGAGCCACGTATTCGCTCAAATATTCCTGGAGTCTCTCTGATTACCCTGCAGATCGATGATGCGGTTTCTTAAGTCCTCTACATCGCTAACAGGAGTACGATATACCAAATGCTGTGAATGGCCCCAAATAGAAAATCGAGAGGATTGAGATCCGGGGATCGAGCGGCCATTTATGTGGTCCTCCTCGACCTATCCACTGATTTGCATATGTTTCAGTTAAATGCTGACGTGCTACTTGACTAAAATGGGCGGGAGCCCCATCATGCATAAAAACATATCCCTTCTGACGCCCAAAGGAACTTCCTCCAGCAGTACTGGATGCACTTCTCTTAAAATTGAACGTATGCCTCACCATTTAATCGAGGAGGTAGAAAATGAGGCCCAATTAAATCATCCCCAATAACTCCGAGCCACACGTTAAGAGAAAACTGTTCTTGATGGCTAGTTTCGACAATAAGCGTGAGGGTTTTCATCAGCCCATATGTGGTAATTATGAAAATTAATAATCTTGTCCCGAGAAAAACTACATTCGTCTGTGAATTCTATCGTCTTCAGAAAGTCACAATTTCTTCTAATCATTTCCAGCATCCAATTGCAAAATTCAAGACGGTTCGAAAGTCTCATGTAACAGTGCCTGTACTTCGTTGCAGATGGTAAGGGTATAAGAGTTGTTCCTTTAAAATTCGAAATACCGTCATATGATCAACATTTAGCTGGAAAGCAATCTTTCTAGTACTGGTAGTAGGTTGTTCTTCAATCAAATTAAGTACTGCTTCCTCAGCTGTGGTGTTCGTATTTCTCGATGGCGACCACAATCCTGCTTCTTTTGTCGAATGAACCATATTCTCGTAATCGTTGATGAAGTCGAGCAAATATTCTATGTGAAGGATGCTGCCGTTGAGGATACATTTCAGCATATCTTCTAGAAGCTTCTAACCCATTCCCTGCGACAGACCGTAAACGTAATGCATATCAGCCATTCCTCATTTGTGTATGCCATTTTATTAACAAGTGAATTATTAAAGTAACAAATTAAGAACAGAACAACAACACACAATTAGTATTAATTCAATTTCGAAAATTCCCAAACTGACAGCGTCATACCAATTTAATTGTCACTATCGCTAATAGCGACCTACTAGATAGATTAGTTTCGTATTTTTGCATTTATGACGATGTATCTCTGTAGTTGTTCGTAAAATAATGTTTTGCTGCTTACTGGTTTATTTTGGGCAAAAACCCAAGAGACATTTTTGTTTAGAATGAAACAGGCTATCGGAAATAAATTTTAAATGGTAAACAAATAATAAGACAAAAGTTACATTGGAAATAAATTTTAGGGTTGCGTTTTTCACCCTTACAACCATGGGTAAACCAAATAAATTACTGGCTAAGTGTCTTTTGGTAGTACAAAACGTCAGGTTAATTTCAATATTGTAACTTTTCAGTGCTTTGAAAAAATTGTTATACAAATTTTATGTACCCCCTTTAAGGGGCTGTATCTTAACAAGGGATGCTCCAATGAAGTTTCTTTATATGAAAGATCCTATCTTTTTTTCGATGAGGAATCACCTCCTTAAATGTTTTACACTTATTCAGTTACACCCTGTATACTACGAGTAGTAGAACGACTCGAGTGAAGGTAAAAGAATCTCGAAAAATATCAAAAAACAAAACAAAATCATTGAATAATATTATTATAGGTAACTGAATATGCTCATATTTCAATACAAATAATGTTTCATACCTATATAGAGTAGAAAGAGGTAAAAGAATCTCGGAAAATATCAAAAAATAAAACAAAATCATTGAATAACAATATTATAGGTAACTGAATATGCTCATATTTCAATACAAAAAATGTTTCGTACCTATACAGAGTGTATCACATTCGTGTAACAATAATCAATTTAAATATTCCTTGGAGAATTTCTAGATACTAGATATATGTTGCATATGGAATTCTAGAATTACCACAATCGACTTCCCACCAATGACTAGTAAAACTATCAATTCGCAAAACATACTTGTTACTCGAATTCACACCTCAAGTGGTGAAATTTCGATTGATTGGTAATTGAAACTTCCTGTATATGGAAAGGAATATATGTTTAGTAGCCTGCTGTGAACCATTTGTGGCCAATATAATATCATATAAATGTTTTTTATTACGAAAAAATATAGACTCACACTTTCCATTTGTAAGCCTATGCCATAAAATGTTCACTCTAAGTTAAGTATACTATCCCGACACTAAGTTCATGTGGAAAGTACCCACACTTGGACTAGCTGCAACTTTAGTTTGGTCAGAATGGCTCTGGTTTGGAATGACATATAGCAACCATATCCATTTGTTTAACAAATACTGAATTGTCATTTCGCAATCATTGCATATGTTAAGTTATCATTGAAATCATATCAATGGCACGACTCGATGGAGAACCAAATGAATTGAAACGAGAAATTTCCATTGAAAGACGCAACCAAAGGAGACTTCCACATGTCGCAGAAATTGATGGAAATAGAATCTGTTTGACATGCAACCAATCAATTATTTAAGAGATTCATCACCTTCAAGAAGATTGAATATTTTAACACAATCCTCAAGGTACACGTGTCTCATTTGTAATGGTGTAGCTGATCTTCAAAGACTCACAATAGAATGCACAGTCAACGTGTTCATACATCAGAACATCTATATACCAGAAAATACCCGTTCCTGTAGAATTCATCTTGATGATCGTGGGTTTTTATTTTCTATCTTACAGATAGGCTTAAGATATATCAATAGACCTTACGCTATGAAAGGTCAGGAACTTCAAAATCATTTTTAAACGAACTCAGAACTGCAGCTAAGCTAAACTGGATTACGTAGATTTCTAAAAAAGATTTATTAGCATTCTTATGCAAACCCCGACAAGGTATTTCTGATGAATTTTTAACCATCATATTCAATTATTCAAGCCGCCTGGCAACAAGTTTAGTGATAGCTAAAGTGCGAGAATCTTTGATGACTCGTTTCGTACCCGATAATATAGGATTTACCACAATAGCAAGAGAACAATTTATAGAAGGACATGTTAGTATTTTTGTGAATCAATTGTACAATCCACAACCCAATGAACCAAAAGCAATAGTTTATATAGATGGTACTTATTTGTACATCAACAAAAGTTGCAACTTCCGGGTATTATGACGAATCATATTCTCAACACAAAGGGAGACATTTAACCAAACCAGTTACATTTTGGATATTCAAGGCCCATATTTCGCAGATTCGGGAAATAATGATGCACGCATACTGCAGAATGAATTGAGTATAGATGTCAACCAAATGAGATGGTTTCATCCAGATGATATTTCTATTGTAGATAGGGGCTACCGAGATGATCTTCGTTTTCTTCAGAATATCGGCATTCATTGTAAAATGCCTTCAGTTCTACCTCGAGGACAAAGACAACTACAAACTGACGAAGCCAACAAATCATAACAAAAACTAGATGGATAGTTGAGGCACGGAATGGTCATTCAAAGACAATGTTCAAATTTTTTTATCACAAAATTGATACACATCATATTAAAAATATAAAATGTTTCCTACAAATAGCAGGTGCGATAATAAATAAGTACTTACCATCCACCTATTCAAATGAGAGTTGTCAATCTAGAATTAGCCAATACAATGTTGGAAAAGGCTAATAGAGTCAACGTAGTTCAAGCCAGTGTTGAGATGTGGTCAGTGGACATTACTCAGACAGGATCATTTCCATGAATTCCCAAGATTAGATTTACAATTGGTACGAGATATAACTGTACCAGGTAGAATTGGCAACATCGTATATACAAGATACTGTATATCATCATGATGAAAATGAATTTCAAATGGATGCAAATACAAATGAGCGTGGAGTTTTACGAATGAGAGTTCATTCAAGATTCCGTAATGCCACCAAATATCAATTATTCATAGCATTCGAAACAAATGTAGAGGATATTGAACAAATCAATATTTGACGATGTTATATTTGGATATTATTGCACTTCTAAAACTGGAGCCAGGACCCTTGGATGTTGTGCCCATGTGGCCAGTGTTATCTGGTACTTTGGCTACGCACGTCATGAACAGTATATAAGGTATCCATCAAATGCCCTTCTCATCCATATAGAGGATGCTGAACATAGAGAGGGACAAGTTAATCAGGTGTTCTGACTCTATCATCCTTTTCTGTACATTGTTCATGTCATCATTCGTTTTAGTTCATTGGTACCCTGTAATATATTGTTTTTCCGTTCAAAGAATTCCACAGTTTTGATATTGAAGTAGATAATATAATACATCATCAATCAAGATCAATTGACAGTTGTCCGGCGGTGAGCCCAAGTTTTCCAACAGGATGCCACCCGAACACTGAAACTTGAATAATTCTGGATTTCCTGTCGTTCTTCATTAGCAACCTATACATTCCATATAGGTACGTCTTTTTAATGGAATATGAGCATATTTCGTTTCCTATCTTGTTGTAAATCAATGTTTCTGTTTTAATTATTTGCAGTATATCTCGAGATTCTTCTACCATCATTCGAGTTGTTCTACTAATCCATAATAGATAAAGTTTTATTTACTAATAATATTGTTCAAAATCTTTCGGCAGATGTATTTCTGAAAATGTTTCAATGACATCAATATCAATCATAACTACTTCAAGGAAATTATCAGTGAATGATCGAGTTTGTAACCGACTTTTCTGGAATTTCAGGCATTTGGATATATCAAAAAGCAGGACTGGTGCAGTTTCATGAGAAATACATAATAGATATGTCAGTTTAATTCAGGAGATGCTAATATCATCAATCGCAATTGATATTGGTATCCTACAAAATATCTAAAAATGAATGAAATTCCAGCGCTCCATTTTTTGGAAATCACTGAAAAACTTGCTATCTTTGGACTTACCCTGTATATCGTCTGTACGTGCAGGAATCTATGTTCTCTATGGTGTATTCAAATCGGCCGTATGAACAATTGATGCATACTCGATTTGGTTTATATATTCGAAAAAGTCTCTTCACAATGGCCATTTGAAACTTTGGAAAAGTTACCTTTAGCTCCCTATATAATCTAAACTGTTGAATTTAGAGCGGTGGAGACATTTGATCAGCATCACGATATAAAAAATTCGAGCAAATTCACCGAAAGCCAATTTCCCATTGATGTGGTGCGAGGTCTTTTATACTGTCGTGAATTGGGGTTTGTTCACGACTAACTAGGTAGATTCTGACCCTTTAATGATTGAAAACACTTTGTAAAAAAGTATAGAAAAATATTGATTGAAATGAAACAATGAATTGTAAATGAAAAATGAAACAATGAATCCCTTCTAGTACCTAGTTATGAATTACAAATGTATAGAGCAGATATTTGTTACTTACAGAAATAAATGTGGACTAATTCCAAAAACCATAATCTTCAAATTGGTAATAGGGCAATAGGGCTTCTTAACCTTTCAACTCTCTAGCTGCCCCCATTTCCCAATCTAGCTTTGGGCACGGCAAAAATCCAACGTCGACTCCCCGATCAAACCATCAAGTGTCACTTTTAAAACCTCTTGTTTTTGTTTGGAACTAATTCGTGTTTTGCAGAATAACAACATTGAGACCCACTTGAAAATCATGCTGATTGTTTCACTCTACGGGTGTTCGATACATTTTTGACAATACTTCAGTTTCATCAATAGTTCATAAAATGCAGTTATCTTGAAATTTGGTAATTATGGATCTTTGTTTAACACCTTGAGAACTAGGTCGATTTTGCTCATTTCTAAAATAAATTGGGGCACTTATGGCACTTCCCAGCAAACATGAATGAGCGGTAAATAGACGGTTGCTGTTAACTGCGGTAAGATGTCGGCAGCGGCACACCGATGTCGGTAAATAATTGGAATGATATCAGTTTTGCCTCTTTGGCTGAACATACGCATATTTATTATGGATGTTTTGAATTTAGCCAGAAATTACCCGTTAAAGATTTGCGATAATCGCGCCGATGTCATTTTGACACAGTATGTGGCATTACACGCCGCACCGCTGCGACCTCTGTAATGAAAATGCAACATTGGCATTTCTGAATATCACGTTAGCAGTTGGCCCTACTGCTGATTTCGTGTAGGATGTCAAATCGGGTATTCTCTATTTTGTTCTGTTCTATTCTATCTATTCGGTGAAATATTTTTCCAGGCCAGTTTGAAATGCAATATCTGGGAAATATGGATGAGTATCTTGGAAACCATTTGAGATACAATAAAAGTGGTTGAAATGGAGAAAAAATTGTCTGTATAGGTAAATAGGAACAATCTGGCTCTACAGTTTCAGAAATCCTCTACAATTAGTGGCTTCCCCAGCAAACATGTTATGTGTGGGCCTCTAGAGGCACTTTAAAAACAGCCGACAGACAACATAAGCGGGCCATAATCATGATACATCGTCGGCCCGGCTAGTCCATGTCGCGATGGCCACCAGACTACCACCCGCTTTATTATGGAGCGGGCCTTCAGCGGATAGACAGAGTTAAGATGAACTGATATCGCATGGTACAGATTATGGTGCGATTGCGGGTATCCTACTAATCAACCGCGTCATTCCACTGTTGGGGTTTCATCAATGATCTATGCAAATATACAGGGGCGTCCAATTCAAAATGCTGTACATGGAAGTATAGGGCATATCTTGGAAGGCAAGGACTATATAAGCGCCTAAGAAAAATCGGAAACAGTGAAATTCTAATGACGAGAGGTCATTATTATGCACAATAAATTCACCAAACATTCAGAACCGACTGATTCATGGACTAGATATAAACAATTCATGGTTTTCACTATCTGAATCCACTAATTGTAGAGGATTTAGGAAACTGTTGGGCCAGATTGTTCCTATATAGTTACCTAAACAGGCAACTTTTTCTCCATTCCAACCATTTTTATTGTATCTCAAATAGTTTCCAAGATACTCATCCATATTTCCCAGATATTGCATTTTAAACTGGCCTGGAAAAATATTTATCACTAGTTCGAATTAATTTTTTTTATTTCAAGAAACACATTTTAATACATTTATATCACTTGCCTGCATAACAGAGGTTCCTAAGGATTTGTGTACGCATTAGTATTGAATATATACCTACAAACAAAGTCAGCGTTATAGTAGGGTGTGGTTGGGCTACCGTCCAGGGCACCAGGCATGAAGGTGCGCCGGCCTAAGGCCGAATGCACTCCCTTCATGTATGTCCGCTCCTGCAAGGTGCATATTGTGACTTGCTGCACGAAGCGGAAAAGTGGAACAACAATAAATGTTTATTTAATTTTTGTTCTTCGTTTCCCAATGTTTTTTTCACTTGTGTGAGTTGGAGAGCAGAGATAAAAAATCTCGCTTAGGGCACTGGAAGTGCTAAAACCGGCACTGCCTTCAAAACAGAAGTTTATTACTTAATATATCAAAAACATAAATGAAATTATTTTTTCATTCCATTTTGAGATAATTTACCGATAACACTGTTTTATAATCGATAATCTCGCCGATGTCGTTTTGACACAGTATGTGGCATTACACGCCGCACTGCTAAGACCTCTGTAATGAAACTGCAACATTGGCATTGCTAAATATCACGTTCGCAGTTGGCACTACTGCTGATTTCGTGCAGGATGTCAAATCGGGTATTTTCTACCTTGTCTGGTCATGAAAAATAATCACAGGGGCGAAAAAAAGTTCAGAGTTGTGTGTTGTCATTCTATCTAATCGGTGAAATATTTTTCCAGGCCAGTTTAAAATGCAATATCTGGGAAATATGGATGAGTATCTTGGAAACCATTTGAGATACAATAAAAATGGTTGAAATGGAGAAAAAGTTGTCTGTTTAGGTGAATAGGAACAATCTGGCTCTACAGTTTCAGAAATCCTCTACAATTAGTGGCTTCAGAGTGAAAACAGTGAATTGTAAATATCTAGTCCATGAATCAGTCGATTCTGAATGTTTTGTGAATTTATTGTGTATAATATTGACCTATCTTCATTGAAATTTCACTGTTTTCGAAGATGCTAGATTATTCTTAGGCTCTTATATGGGCCATTTTGTTTTCATTGAAACCGTTTTTAGGCTCATTGCCTTCCAAGATACCCTATACTTCCATGTACTGCATTTTGAATTGGACGCCCCTGTATATTTGCAAAGATCATTGATGAAATCCCAACAGTGGAATGACGCGGTTGATTAGTAGGATACCCGCAATCGCACCATAATCTGTACCATGCAATATCAGTTCATCTTAACTCTAATAGGAACAATCTGGCTCTACAGTTTCAGAAATCCTCTACAATTAGTGGCTTCAGAGTGAAAACAGTGAATTGTAAATATCTAGTCCATGAATCAGTCGATTCTGAATGTTTTGTGAATTTATTGTGTATAATATTGACCTATCTTCATTGAAATTTCACTGTTTTCGAAGATGCTAGATTATTCTTAGGCTCTTATATGGGCCATTTTGTTTTCATTGAAACCGTTTTTAGGCTCATTGCCTTCCAAGATACCCTATACTTCCATGTACTGCATTTTGAATTGGACGCCCCTGTATATTTGCAAAGATCATTGATGAAATCCCAACAGTGGAATGACGCGGTTGATTAGTAGGATACCCGCAATCGCACCATAATCTGTACCATGCAATATCAGTTCATCTTAACTCTCCACTGAAGTCCCGCTATGTAATAAAGCGGGTGGTAGTATGGAGACCTACTGATGGACGTCGCGACACGGGCTAGCCGGGCCGACGACGTATCATGATTATGGCCCGCTTATGTTGTATGTCGGCTGTTTTTAAAGTGCCCCTAGGGGCATGTTTGCTGGGTTTCATCAGCTTCGTCCACTGAATTGATATTTTAGTTTTGATGCATAAAGTATGAAAATAGAAAAAAAAAAAATATGTATATATGTATTTTGCACATACAAGTGTTATACACTTAGGTGCAAAAGAAAAAATTAAATGCAACTTATTCTTTCCATAGTTTTTAAACATATGTTGTAACTGTATATTATGTGAGCAATAAAAAAAAAAAAACACCTAGAACAGGGGTATTGATCTGAAATCACTCCTCTATTCAAATATGGATTTCTTTCTATTTTCACATTAAGGAACCTTTAACTTAACTTATTTTGTAGCAATAAAAAAAGAAAAGACTAAAACCGTACAGTTTCGAATTTTGTTGTTACAGAAAAATGATACATCACTTTTGACATCAAGTGTATTAAATATGAAACCATCACTATAGGGAAGTTTTTATGTTATATATACAGTTAAGATACAATATCCAAGTAACATTAAGACAAATCGACTACTACTAGTATTTAGTAGGTATATGATACCATTCACTTTTATTACACATGAAATGAAACAAAAATATCTTATCCATGCAGAAACAAATGTTATTGAAAACTCTAAAGAAAATGGGTTTGAAGTTTTGTTTTCAGTAATACTTGTTAATATCTCTTAATGAAAAAGTATTTACAGATACACAAATAATAACTTATATAAAGAATCAATGTAATAAAATTATCATAATAAACAAGAGAATGCCAAATAAAGTCCAACATACTGAAATAAATACCAAAAATAAAATAAAAATCTACAGAATAATTGTAAATATATTAACATCTCCAGCTTTGATCTATTTATGATACAGTTGAACTGCCAATGAATGTATTACAAGAACAAAAACAGCAGTGCCTTTCTTTCATATTTACACAGGAAAATGTCATGCAAAAAATCTGACCAACAGTGAAAAGCATGTTGAATTTCCTCAGATTATAATAAACTTTTTTTTGTACACATGATATAACATCTTGTTTAAAAAAAACATGTTTGTGAAAGCATTTCAAAATTGACAAATTTTGATATTCATTAGAATTTTGAAATGACACTCTTTTAGACACTAGTGCCTAAAAGTGTCGCTTTCAGGCACTAGTGCCTAGAAGAGTGTCATTTCGAAATTCTAATAAATATCAAAATTTGTCAATTTCAAAACGTTTTCACAAAAAATCTTGCATGAAATTCGTTGCGGAATTGATGTGTTTTAAGCACTCGAAGCATTGTCCAACTTGGCTTACGCCTCGTTGGACAATTTTGCGTCCTATGCTTAAAACACTCTTTTCGCAACTTGTTACATGAATAGCTATTTCCTATGTGAATTATCGATTAGTGAAACATTCACTTCGATTTACTACTTTCAATGAAATCAAAAAGGCAATGTTTTCACATGTCCTTAATAACAAATGAAGTTGATAAAAACCATTATAGACAAATCTATTTGAATTTCGGAATGTGTCGTTTCATCATTTATTATACTTCTTAACGTTTATTTTATTGCAGATTGAATTGTATTTTTTTAAGGTTTTATAAATTTTCAACTAGATATTAGATACCATTGTTATAGAGAGAGAAACAAAATGTATCTATCGATTGTTGAATAAATGTTACCTAATTCAATCTTTTAATGGAAGAGTCTAATTTACTTTTATTAGAAAAATTATCTTTAAGGATTTTTT